>RJWM01032098.1:0-21795 GCA_004363535.1 Dasyprocta punctata | reverse complement strand
ATAGATACCAGGCATAAGTGTATTAGTTGAATGGATAAATAAATAAATAAAATCAAAGTTGAGGTTTTTCTTAAGATTTGTAATAAAAACACTGTTTCACAACATTTGAGGACTTCCCACAGTGACATAAAAGTCTCTCCCTCTTTTTTTTTTTTTTTAAATAGAACTCAGGATGAATGATTGAATATATTCTTCTCTCCCCCATGGCTACAAGGTCTGAAGATCTGTGCTTTCTATGTCTGAATGAATGACTCTAGGACAGCGTGGTTTTTGATGTAGTTAAAGGGGGTAAGTTTACCTCACAGTGAAGGTCAATTCATTGTCATGTTGGAGTTCTACCTGTAGCAGCCACTCTGGTTTTGCTCCCTTGTTTATTAAAATTTAGAAAAAGGAGACAAATACTTTTGCATATGATACGTGAATAACAGCTAGGATTCTACTGTTTTCTTAAGGCTGTGTGAGAAGAAGCGGATACTTACAGAAATGAGCCATCCTCTGAAAATGTAGTCAGCAAGCACAGACAAGCACTGCGGGACACAGTTGGTTGTGGAACAGTGAAGATGGGGTGGCGGCGGTGGTAGTGTTGGTATTCTGACTTCTCTGTCTATAAATGTTTCATATTAAGTCAATTTTATATTACTCCTGGGGAAACAGTGTTGCTGGACTTCTTCATAAAAGTATTTATAGAACGTATGCTTTAAAAATCACAAGGAAGGTAAAAGAATCCAAAGTCAAGGGCAAGGAAAACCTGACTGATAGACTCATTCTAATGTTTTTCAGAGGCAAGAGTGTGTTCTGGGAGTTTCACTTCTGATCAGCAGTACTGGCAAGTCAAGGGACATGTTGCCCTTAAGCTGAAGATGAGATCTATCCTGCCTCCGTGAACAGTAACCTGGGAGTCCCGTTTTGGGGCTCAGTTACACTGCAGATCAGTGGAAATGTGCTCTAAAACAGAAAGGAGTCCCAGGTGTCCCAATGTGTGTGTGTTGAAGAGAGAGAGAGAGGGAGGGAGAGATTTACAAGAGAGATAAGCCCCTTTGGACAAATTAACCAGAAGGGTAATTTATACTTCTTAAATAATATTTCTGTCTTATTATTATTATTATTTTTTTTTTTTTTTTTTTTTGGTACTGGGGATTGAACTCACAACCTTGCACTTGCCAGGCAGGTGCTTATGCCACTGAGCTAAATCCCCAGCCCCTGTCTTATTATTTTAATGTCAATCCTGGAATTCAGTTTTAGCCAGGACTCAGGGAAAGGTTGTCTCTTGTTTATCGGTGAGATAGTTGGGGCAACTGAGCTACAATAGCCCGAACATGTCCTACTGGAGGGTGGACAACATGTGGGGACCACGGGGAGAGGGAGCTGGGTTGGAGCCCATGGAAGAAGGAAGAGGCTCTACCACTGTCTGCTTGAGAAGTGGTTCGCCTTTGTGTACTCTGAGCACGTAGTGAAAGGGGCCTGTAGGGAGCCCCCGTTCAGCCCTCAAAGCCTTCGGAGAAGCACTGGCAGGATGAAAGAGATCGAAGCCCTAAACCAAGTACAAGTTCTTCGCTTTCCTCTCTTCCCCTCCCTCATCCCCAGTAGGAGTACGAACATCCTCTCAAAACGAAGGATGTCAGAGAAGAAACCAAGGTGATGTGTATACCGTGCTGTCAACTAAGTTTTGACATGGGCACTATTCATATAGTGTGTACCAGGGAAAGGGTAGTCTTTTTCATGAATGGTGTTGGCAAAAGCAGATATCCTTATGCAAAATAGTAAAATTGAATCCTACACAAAAGTCAACTAAAAATGAGTTAAAGGCAAACATAAGATCTGAAAGCATAAAGCTAGTAGAAAACAGAGAAAAAAACTCTGTGACAGTGGTCTTGGCCAGACGGACCCACCCGGTGGTCCACAGATGGACACGCCTGGCTCCCCTGTGCTGCACTGAGAAGGAATTGTCTTGGGGCACATATATAATGTGTGTATGTGTTAATGTATATAACTAGCAAACCTTCGTGCTTTTTCACCTTTTTACTGTAACACAAGTGTGTCCAATCGGTGGGTGAAGTGGCAGAAATTCCTGCTTTTTAAAGGCTCAAAAGTATTTCAAATATATGTATTTGGACTTGACACTGAAAGTACAGGCAACAAAATAAAAACAAAGTAGTGGGATTACCTCAGACACTAAAATGCTCCTACACAGTAAGGGAAATAAGTAACAAAATAAAAAGATAACCCTTGGATTGGGGGAAAATATTTGCAGCCATAGAACTAATAATGAGTTACTACCTAAAATGTATACAGAATTCCCACAATGTAATAGCAACAAAGTAAATAATGCAATTTAAAAATCCTTCAAAAACCTAAACAGACATTTCTCAGCAGAAGACACAGATGGCTATCAGATATATCAAAAGACATTCAGTGTCATCAAGGAAGTGACCATCACAGTGACAGTGAAGTGTCACCTTATGCCTGTAGGAATGGCTATCACCAAAAGGAAGTGCTGGTGAGAATGAGGAGGAGAGGGAACACTACCTGCTGTTGGTGGAATATGACTCGGTACAGGATAGAATTTCCTCGAGAATTAAAAGTAAAGCTACCACATGGTCTAGCAATCGCACTACTCAACATACATCCAGAGAAAATAGCATCAAATCGGTATGTCAGAGACTTATCTCTACTCCCATGTTTATTGCTGCGTTATTCACAACAGGAAAGATATAGAAACAAGTTAAATATCAATAGATGAATGATTTAAAAATGTGATGTGTGCATGTGTTATACAGGGGAACAATGAAATACTTTTGAGCCTTTAAAAAACAGGAATTTCTGCCATTTGCCATAGCATGGATGAGTGAACCTCAAGACATTATGTTAGAGGAAATAAACAAGACACAGGAAGACAAATACTGTATTTTCTTAATTTTGTGTGAGTCTGAAGTGTAAAATAGTTGACCTCATAGAAGTAAGGAGAAGAATGGTGGTTACCATTTATTTGGTCTCTATTTTTTATGATGTTTTTATGTTGTTTTATTTTTATTATTATTTTAATTGTACATATTCGAGGGAACATGAGATAATTTCATGCACATATATAACGCATATGGATCAGACCAAGGTCATTAACATTTCCATCTCCTTATCATTACTTTGTACTTTAGAGCCATTGAACTCCTTTCTTTTAGTTATTTATGGAAGACATAATATGCTATTGTGAACTACAGTGTCACTACAGTGCTGTAGGACTTGATAACTTACTATTTCTGTGCAGCTAATGTTGTGGTACTTATCATCCAATGTTCCTTTATCCACCTTTTCGTTCCATTTTATAACTCTGTTTCTTGTCTTAAAAGTTTGTTAATATAAGAGTGAATAATTGGGATGGGGAAAGGAGAAATGGAAGAAAGGAAAAGATTATATGTTTGTATATATACACATATAACTGTAAGCATGTATAAGTATACAAGACAGATAACTATACTAATTCTCTGTTAGTTCATCAGAAAGAATAGTTTGTGCTGCCATTGTTTGATTGTCTGATTATTTTTTATGCCTAGATTTCATAGCTTGAACAACTACTTCTAAGATAACAATATGTAATATATTAACTAGTATTGATTTTTTGCTGCTTTATTTTTATTTTTTTGAAATTCTGTACTGCTTCTACCTTTTTTTCTGTTTTACTTTTTTAAAATAAAAAAAGAGTGAATAAAAGGTTCAGCAGGGAGGGAGCTATGCCGACGTCATCTAGAAGGACGGCAAGATGATAACCATTGAATGCATTTTAAAAGAATGGTGGGGTATCAAAAGTTAAAATGGTATTGTGACTAAACTACAAGACAACCAGACCCTGATACTTAATTTTCCTATACATAGTCACTTGACTCTTTCTGAAGGAATGGCTGAAAATAACTAGTTTAACAAGAAATTACCATTTAAGAAAAGTTATTTAATATTTCTTACTGAATAGCAATGTTTCGAGTGTTGACTTTTTATATGTTCTAAATTTATCAGCACGATATACAAGAAAGCATCTCGAGACATAAGTGAGGGTGCCTTGTGGTTTTGTCTGAGACTCAGGCTAGTGGAAGGTCAGGATGCTTCTTGATAAGCAGCACTCCAAAAAACTAGATGAAAGAGTGATGTATTATTTGAACATAAACTGAAATGTATTTGCTCAGAAAAGCAAGATTGCACAAGATATTCTCTATTAAGTTACTAAAAGGAGAAAGCAAGTTTTCTTTGGACTGCTCTGTTTCTCATATACCGTGTCTAGTAGGGCACTCAGCAAGTCATATGGATGCTAACTGCATCTCGATCTCTACTGTCCTCTCCTTAGTCCAAGATCTCATTGCTTAATCCTAAATCTCCTCTGTATCATCTTCTAGGGGGTCTTCTGGTTTCCATTATTAAACTTCTATGATCTATTTTCATCATAGCAATTGGAGTGACCTTCTAAAAAAGTGAACCAAAGCACACATTCGCACTATTTTAAACCTTCTGACAAAAGCATGTAGCAGAAATATGTACACTTGCAAAGCCTCATGTGGTCCAACCTCTGCCTAATGGTCTGACTTCATGTCACTTTCCCTGTCATCTGCTGCTGTCCAGCCACCTCACTGTCAACGCAAGAGGTCAGCTGGCTTCCTCTTACTGAGATTTCCATTCAGACGCCTCCTCCTCCAAGAAACCTGCCCTGACCATTCAATCAAGAGCTTCCAAGTCACATCAACATAGCATCCTGTTTCACTTCTCTGCAGAGAACTCGTTTCCATCTGCTCTTATGCCCATATATTTGTTGGAAGCTACAGAAATCAGACTGCTCAGCAGCCCCTCTTTTCTCTGTCTCCTGATACACACACCCTCACATGACCTCCTCTCCTTGGGGGTGGGCAGGACCTGTGACCTGCTTCTAACCAGCAGAGCATAGCAAAGTGGTGGACTTTCGTGCCTACATTTAGGAGATAGTATATGGCACAGGTGATGGGAGTGTCACTCCTATACCTGGGGTACATTATAAAAGACCCTATCCTGCCAGTAAGCTTGCTCTAGAGGTTTTCTTTTTGTCAGATTGGAAAAGGCAATCTGCCAAGTTGTGAGAGGCCCTTGTGGATGGGGCTATGTGACCAGCAATTGTGGATGACTTCTGTCAGCTGATCAAAAACCTGAAGTTTCACACCTGCCAGAAGCTAAATACTGCTGACACGTCTCAGGTAAGAGCCCCCACCTCACCCACACCTTGATGACAGGCTTATGAGACCCTAATCAGAGGATCCACTTAAGCCATTTGATGACTTCTGACCCACAGAATGTGTGGTATCATAAATGTGCATTGTTTTGAGTTGTCAAATTTGTGACATTTTGTTACATAATAGAAAAATATTACACAAATTTATTGTCTCTGTCTCACCTGTCGGACTGTACACTAGAGTGCAAAGAAGAATGCCTGCTACATATTTCATACATATTATGGAAGGAATGAAAAACAATCACAAGGTGAAACATTTAAATGGCAGTTAAATTCTCAGCAAAATTCAGTGTATGAAGATTGGAAGCACATTCGTGGGTCAGTGGAGCGGGCAGACAGTACATACCATAACGACAAGGATGGGCCTTGGACTTGAGCACACTTCGATTTCAACACCAAGTCTAGTTAGCTTGTGACTACAAGCAAGTCATTCTACCTCTGAAGTTTGTCCTCTCATCTCTTAACTTGCAAAAATAATATGAAATAGGTCACGGGAAGGGATCAAACAAGATAGTATTTAATGTCTCAAACACTGATATCATAGGCACTCAAGGAACTGGTGATGAGACCAAGTTCTACCTTCTTTGTTTTCAACTTTTTTTAAATTGAAGTAGAAATTGTAAATATCACTTGCCCATGAACTTCTCAATACTAATTCGATGAGGATTTTGGAATGAATGAAAAGGAAGTCAGATTATATAAAGAGGAAGGACAGAGAATATTTTTGGGATATCAAGCCATCCTTTAGAAAGACAAGAAACAAAAATCAACTCAAATGAATCAACTAAATGAACTCAATTAAAATTAAATTGTTTTAAAATAAAATACAGTATCTTAAAATCTGTTCTAAAAATAACTTTATTCAGACCTCATGACATGGTGGGCACACTACTTGGCACCTAAAAAGCATTGTTTAATGTTTACAGTAACACTAGATTATGGTGCTTATTTTATGAGTGAGGAAATTCAAAGACATTCAGTAGTCTGCTTTCTCTCAGAGTCTCTTCCTTGCCCTTCCCTGACCTTCATATCATGGAGAACTACATTTCTTTGTTCTCTGGCTTGTGGGGCAATGTGGCCAATGAGAGGCATTTGTGGAATATTCCAAGATGGGAAAAGGGGAGACCTTAGGCTCTTTCTCCTCATCTTTTGGATACCAGGGCATCTTTAGGAGAAGCCATTTCTCCTTGGTTTCGGTTTCCGTGAGGCAGGTGTCTCTCCATGATCTTAGCTCCACGGGGTGTCCCCTGTCATGGTTCCAGCTCTCCTAAGCTTCTGGATCCTGGAAGCCTCACTTTCTGATGGTCCCTCCTGCCTTGAGGGATAGAGCAGCTTTCTATTGTTATGAACCTCTTTAGCCTTGGGTCCTCTGATAGATGCCTTTGCAATTCTATCATCTGGGTAATCAACTTCCTTATTAAATTTCTTTTGAGAGACTAAGAATGGTTTCTAGTGGTCTGAGTGCACCATAATACCTGGCATTACAGTGTACTCAAGTTTCCAGTATAAAACCCAAAATTAAAATTCAAATAGTCTTCAAAATTTGTGCTCCTGGGATTGGAGTGTAGCTTGGTGGTCGAGCACTTACCTAGCATAGGAAAGGTCCTGGGTTAGAGCCCAGCAACACACACACACACACACACACAGAGTCACAGCACCTTAGATTTTAACAATAGATGATGTTGTCATAAAAATTATCCACTTCAAAGGCAGAAAGAATGAATATGTTTTATGCAACTATCTGATAAGTAAGAGTGTAGTACGACTAAATGGCATTTATTATATAAAAAATCGGAGACTCTCAGGAATGAGTATGTTAAAAGTAGTCTATCAGTAGATGAAAAGAGAAAGCACATGTGTTATTATACACAATGGAGTAGTACTGTGCTATAGATAAGGAAATACTTGGGCCATTTGTAGAAAAATGAGTACACCTTGAGACCATAATGCTAAGTGAAATAAACTTGACGTGCAAGCTTAAATATTGCACTGTTTCTCTGATATGAAAAATCTAAAATAAAAATAAATTAAAGAACAAAGTAAAACATCGTAGGAAACAGGGAGCGTGATCTTTTGCAAATGGGGAGGGGACCCCAGAGATGGAGGGAGGAAGGAAGGAGGAGGGGGAAGAGGATGTACAAAGATTTAAGAAGTGTTATGTGCGGGTATCGACGCCCCTTGATGAATGTAATCATTATGTACTGCAAACATGTACTAGTAAAAACAAAAATTGAAAAAATAGTGTTGATACTGCAATATTATTAACATTATTTAATAACAGTATTAATTATAACATTGTATTATTAACATTATTATAGCATTATTGATATTATAACATTGAATATTTCAAAAGCAAGATACATATTACTTATCCTTCCTCTCCTTAATATGACTAATTGGGATTAAATACAAATATATCAGGCAAATTACTGGTGTCCCCTCAGTAGGTTCATATTGCAGAAGTGAGCAATCATTATTCATTGCTGCCGCACCTCCCGTCCTCCTCCGGCGCCTTTGCACTGAGCTCCAATCCCCGGTCTTTCTATTTGTGTTTTATTTTGAGACAGGGCCTCACTAAGGTGCTAAGTTGCCCAAGCTGGGCTTGAACTTGTGATCCTCCTGCCTCAGCCTTCCTGAGTGCTGGAATTACAGGCATGAACCACCATACCCGGCTCAAACGTCTGTTCTTTGAGCAGATGTAACTGCTTTAACGATTACCAAAAGTAATCCTGTTTCTGAATTGCTACTCTTATTTAAGCTATATTGTGTTATAAGATATAGCCAAATATTTTAGAATAAAAACTATACAGAGTCTCTTTTGTAACTTTTAGATTGGGTCTACAAATAAGTTTTGAAAGAAGTACTTTTTAAAACATTTCTTTATTGGTTGGTTGTGAAATTGTTTTGCTTTGGTTGTTTTACTTTTCTTTTGTTTAAAATTAAAAAAAAACATTTCTATGCCATTATTTCAGCTTTCTGAAATAATTTCTTGACATAAATCCTCATTTGATTAGTAAATCCTTGTACACTTGTTTTTAAAAAGGCCCATAAAATTACCTAATTGTGGTGGCTTAAGAAAGGAAATCCATGAGTCAGCATACTTGGGTTCAAATTTCCAGCTCTCCTCTTAAATAACTTTGTATCTAGTGATACGACTGACCTTTTTAATTTTTTTTTTTTTTTTTTTTTTTTTTGCGGGGGAGGGGGTACAGGAGATCAAACCCAGGACCTCCCACTTGCCAGGCAGGCTCTTGTGCCGCTGAGCTAAATCCCCGGCCCCTGTACTTTTTTGTTATTTCAAGGCAATTTTCACCATTCCTTAACGTTTGCTTTTCTGTGTTAAGCAACTAAGATTTAGATTTAGCAGTTATTATGGCATTTTATTGCGTTATATTAGGTATCATTTTCCCAAAGCTTTAATTTCTTTTAATTGTCTGTGTTCTTTGTAATTAATTCCTCAATTCATCTTGAAGTTCAGTGAATCGGTTTTCTAAGAGTGTAATTGACCTGACACGGCAGAGATTCACCGCCAGACTTTCGTTTGGCAGTTTTGAATTTTTTCCGGAGTCTCGCTGATTCGTTCGCAGCGCTGTCTTGCTGAATCATTAGCCTGTGTGGACCTGGGACACTCCGTTCCTCTCACACCTCTCACATGGTAAAACCAGGGATTAGGGTCACACTCTTTCAAGTCTGAGATGTGGTTCAAATTATTTGATTTGTAGTCTATAAACTGTTTTTTTTAATAAATAGGAAAAAACCACATAACTCAGTAGGAAGAGATGTGAAATACAGTTTTATAATATTCCTTGTTTTTTGTTTTGCTTTTGACTCCTCTAGTCATGTCCCAGCGCCTTCAGAGCTAGATTCCATGTAGGAATGAACCGTCTATGGCTAATTTCTGTATCAGTCAGCTGAGTACAATGGGGAAAGGATAATCCTCAATCAGTTCAGGAGGTACAAAAAGCTGGTGAAAAATTAATAACAAAAGTATTAAATTTCCAATTCTAGGGAAATTGGTGACATCGTCTTTTTAAAATTCTAGTGAAAAAGCTGCAGTCAGTGATGGATGTATTTGGAATTTTATTTACAATCTAGGGAACAGTATGGATGGTTGCTAAAAACTGGTGTCTTCTTTTTCTACAGCAATATTTTGATAGCTCTTTTATAGCATTTAAAAAAATCTCTTAGAAG
The DNA here is from genome assembly GCA_004363535.1 of Dasyprocta punctata. Lineage (NCBI taxonomy): Eukaryota > Metazoa > Chordata > Mammalia > Rodentia > Dasyproctidae > Dasyprocta > Dasyprocta punctata. Next base: position 12,365 of record RJWM01032098.1, on the reverse strand, counting down.
AATAATAAAGGTAACACAATGGTTCGGGATGTCAGTGACTTTAGGTGTTCCTTACTGAAACAGGCCCTTCATTCCTAAGGTTGTGACCCTTGGGCTCCTGAGCGCCTGTTCACAAACGTGCACAGAAACTGTCCTGGGCCTCCAGGCAAGTCTGTGACTCACGGGGGAGAGACTATGAGGCTCTGTGATTAAAAGAACTCAAAGACAAACTCCTTACATGTCTGTCTGGTTGGCGCTAGCAAGGGAATAATTTTTAGTTGATTTTCGTCAACTGTAGAGTTGCCTACTAATTCACAATTCAAGTTCTGATTAGTTGACCCTTAAGCTTTTAGGAAAATGTTTACATATCCACGGGCTTCCATCCTTTTCAAATGTCCTGAACTTATACTCAGAGCCACTGCATCCATATTCCTGTTACAACTGTGAGCTTTCATTCCGACCTCAGGAAGGACCTAAGAAATGGCTATTAAGTAGCTTGTACCTTTTGTCTGCTGTTGGTTTTGTGTTCTTGTGGGAAGATCAGGCTTCTTCTTCATTCCCATGCTAAAGCAACCTGTTTATCTTTACCTTTATTCTCCTAGACCCACTGTATAACCCACCACACATATCTCACTGTGAACCTCACCCTCATAATGATACACGTTGCCTAAAGAACACATACAACCAGAATTTCCTGTAGGAGCTAGGCTGCAAGTGAGTTTGTCCCTGACCCGGGGATGAACAAAGATAAAAGACAAAAAACACAGAATTAGTTTAGAATATGGGGGCCCAGGGGTTCTTGCCTCTCTTAGGCTAAGAGACTTGAGCATTTGGCTAAACTTGCCTTTATTCACTTACACAAGTGAGCAAGAAAGCAGAGTAACAAGAGACTCAGCTGCCTAAGATTATCTATAGTATACAGTGAACAACTGAATCTCAGGTGTGATGGCTTCTCCCTGGGCCCTGCACCATGCCAGCATGCCTGCAAGCCACCAAGGGAGAACGGCTTTCTACTTTTCTCCTTTGTGCTCAAAAAGGAGGTCAATTAGGCCTCAATCCTCATTATCTGGTCTCTAACAAATTCCTAGCACCATTTGTATTCTTTCTGTACCAAATAACTAGGTTAATTCATTGAGCCTCAGCTATAATACAACCAATGGGAATGAAAACCATCTTTGCTCCTTACGTAGGTTCTTTGGTGTGATGACTTATGATCTCTGAAGTGTGAGTGACATGTCTTGACACATTTCTGGGCCCATCATTGATAAAGACGATGGTGCTGATACTACAATAACATGGTGGTTAATTGGATTTTTCAACTTGTCTGGGTCAGACAGTGCCCAGATTTCTGGGAAAATATTCTGGGCATGTTTGTGAGGTACTTTTGGGTGCTTTTGAACATTTGAGTTGGTGAACTGGGTAAAGCCGGTTGCCCTCTTTAACGTTGGTGGGCATTATCCAGTCACTGGAAGGTCTAGATAAAAGTGAAAGGCCAACTCTCCCTGGAGAAGAGGAAACTTTTTTTTGCTTGGCTGGTTTTGAGTCAGGATATCAAGATTTTTTCTTGCCTTACACTCAAACTGAAACATTAGCCCTCTCTGGGCTCAAGCCTTCTAGCATTTTGCCTGAAATTGCACCATTGGCTCCTTAGGTTTCTAGCTCTCTGACAAATCTGGAGATCTTGGGACTTGCTCACCTCCCTAACTGAGAAGATTCCTTATAACAAATCTCTTTTCAGTCACAGAACCTTTGACTTGTACAAGTGTCTTATTTTCAGATATGCGATTTTTGGCAAACGTAGGTTTTCTTCTAACGCCATAGTATCCTCCTACACAGAAAACAAGTGTTCACATCAATCCCGAAATATCTCTATAAATAGATGCTTAGAGTCAAGATTGAACATTCATATGACTGTTAGCTAAGCTTTAAAAGGTGGTGTATTTATGAGTTGTCACTTCCTATTCCAGTATCTGAGAAGAAGTTGAAATGGGATTCTGTGCGAAATATGCACTGCTATTTTTGATGATGATAAGTATTAGTTATAGTGCTTATATATTAGGTAGCATGCTTTGAAGAGAAATAAAGCCAGTATAGACATTTATAGGACTTTGTATATTTTTGGAGGTTTTAACCAGTGGCGATAAGGAGTAGGAGTTTATTTGTAATGCATTGGTCACATTGCTAGAGATTGTTTAGAGTACGGCAGGTTATTTAACACTTTAATTATGCATGTTTTCTCCAGCAAGAATGAATAAAGCATCTCCGCTTAAAAACTAGGAAAACACTGGGCATGATGGTATACATCTTTAATCCCAGCACTCAGAAGGTTGAGGCAGGAGGATCTTTGTGAGTCTGAGACCAGCCTGGGCTACAAAGTGAGTTCAAGGCCAGCCTGAACTGCATAGTGAGACCCTGTCTCAAAAAATAGGGCTGGGAATTTAGCTCAGTGTCCTAAGCACCTGCCTGGCAAGCGTGAAGTTGTGAGATCAATCCTCAGGAGGAAAAAAAAAAACAAAAAAAACCTAGGAGAACAATAATAGTTGACGCTTACACACTTCCCCTTACCTCATACCATTATATGAATGAATACATGTTTATTTAACATGAAACAGAAGTGGAAATAGTTTAGAAACGTGCATCACCACTATTGCACAAGAGCCGTGAATGCTCCTAGACTTAGATGCGCTTTTCCCTGCAGGAGGTCTGAGGACACTGTTGTACCTGCTGTTCATCAGGCAGGAAACAGTGAGAAAGGAGTTTAAAATGTTTGGCTTTTCGGAGCTCACCATGAAGAGACTGTCTCTAGTGCATGAGGTCATTTCTTACCTACAGGGTTGGTTCATCTCCACACCCATGAAATCATATTTTCTCTGCTGATACTGCCAATTTAAATTTATGTTGTATGTGATGTAGACAGATGTCTGTTAAAAGCTAGATGAAGGCCATTGATGTTTCGCAAGGGTGGTGGCTCTAATACCTAAGCAGTAGTTAGCAGCTCTGTCTTGAGCTCCTGGTTTCTTAGAATTTTTATGCGAGCAACAAAGAAAAACCAAGATGTGTTCTCTAATTGACTCATCATCAAGGTGACCAAATTAATTTTTAATTTAGAATAGAGCCATCTGTCTCCCAAGAGAGGAGTGATGGAGTATGTTGTCAATGCTGTTACATAAAGCTTTTCTCTACTCTGTAGTTTATGACTTTTCTGGGGGAATTAGTTTTGTAAAATATTTCCAAATAACTTAATTTGCATTCTTCACTAGTCCTTCAGCCATTAAGGGTCAAGCAGTAAAGCAGTAGTTCCACTAAGAAATGCTTCCAACCTTAATGAACTGCAAATCTTACATGTCATTAATGACATGCAAAGATTTATGATTTCTGTGGAATTTAGTCTAGAAAGCCTATTTCTTTTACACAAGATTTTTTTTCCCTTTTTAAAATTAGCGTAGGTTTAATAACCATGTTCACTGGGGAAGAATTGGTGCACATATATATCACACCTTGATCCTTTATTTATTTTTTCTGGGGGACAAAGAGCTCATTCCTAGGAGCAGTCTTACAGCTTCCTTTTCTGCCTGTGTGAGCCTTGGATAAAAAAGTTCTCAGCTAAACTCCCAGGATAATAAGCACCTTTCCCAAATCTTTTTTGCCGGTTTTGCCCCTGGCTACTGTGGTCAGGGCCCTGTACTTCCTGTTCTCTGGAAGGATAGGCTAACAGACACAGCCAATGAACGCCTTGTCTGAGCCATCTTTTCTTTGCAGTGGTTATCTTATTTCTGCTTTCTGTTTGCTCTGTCGTAGCCCGACTCGTTTCCAATGGAACCTCCAGCTTCCTATCTGCTCACTTCAGCCTCTGAACTCTGTTCTTCTTGGCACCAAACCTGGTGCTCCAGGGTCACAGCCTAAGCTGCTACTACAGGGCCTCTGTGGCTCACAAGTCAACAGCACTCACTTGCTCTGGGACAATCTGTGAACACCACCAGAAGATTGGTTTCTGAGACATTCCACAGAGCAGGAAGAAGGCATGAAGTTTGGTAGTGAGATGTTCTCTGTATTAGCAGCAGAGTCAGGCTGCATTTTGGAATAAAAATTTTGAATTCTGAGCATGGTAGGAAATAGAATATTTTAATGTTAGGATATTTTTTCAATATAAGAACTAAACGCAGAGTAGAAGTATTAAGAAGTAGGAACTAACGCATGGATAAAGGCTTAAGACAGAAGGAATGAATGATGGGAATTTTTTGGAAAAAAATGGATACAAAAAGTTGGAAATAAAATATGTGATTTAAGCCACTGAGACCAAATAATAAATAAATAAAATAGGTAGCCATATAAATAAGTTACATGAATAAAACAAATATAAGGTAAATGTTTACTACAACCAAAGAAGTCAGCCCCCCACTCCTTAAATGAAAACATTCAAGGGTCATTTAGGGTGACTTCTTTGAGATTTTTGCTTACTGTTTCCTCAGTATGACCGAAGGCTTCCAATCTCACCATTTTTTTTAAATCGACACTCGAACTCAGGACCTTTTGCTTGCCAGGCAGGCGCTGTGCCACTGAGCTGTATCACTGGCCCAGATCTCACCTTTTGGTTTCCCATTTCTTCTACCATTTTAGTAGGTTTTCCAAAATAACACATCATGATTACAGTCATATAAGTCATCTATAAAAACAGAGCTGTTTCCTGGCATGGGCATGGTGGCACAAGCCTGTAATCATAGCACTGGGGACACTGAGGCAGGAAGATCACTGGGAATTGGAGGCCAGTCTGAAGCACACAGTGAGACCCACTCTAAAAAAAATAAAAATAAAAAAAGTCATTAGTGTGCTCAGGAAACCTCATATATTTCATTTAAGCCTTTTAAACCATAATTCTTACATGCTATGTTGGTTATGGATTTCCTTTTAACAATTGTTAAAATTCTTTTGCCCTATTCTTTTGCCAAACTACTAAGGAAAATACAGTTTTTGATAGGCTCAGAGAGCTTGTCTGTATCAAGATGATAAACAGTAAGCTGTCCCTTGTGTTTGAATGTGGAGTGGTTAAATTGACGTCTTTTGAAAATTTCTATCGGGGCCACACATATTTTTTCTATTAGGAGTAAAATAAAATAATATTTACTTTTCAAGTGGTTTCTGTTAAGATTTTAGGAATTTTTGTCAATAAAGACAAAACATTGAAGCCAGTTTTTTACTTTACTAACATGGATTTCTTTTTTAAAACCCGTGACAGGTGAGAGCTCTTATTTTGATATTCATTCAGGTCCTTCCTGATTAGCCCACACTTCATTTCACTCCAAGTATTTCTCTTGTGTTTTCTTTGGAAATATGATTTGCACAATTCAGAGGGCTGCAGAAAATGCTGTGCCTCATCAGACAAAATGGATTAGAAAGGGAGTATGCTCACCATGGGCCAGCAGTTTCTTCTCCAGTTAAAAAATTAAAAAGCCGTATCTTAGAAGTTGTTATTAAGAAATGAGAGATTTCTGTGGAAGATCCAATGCAGTTGAGAGATGCTAACAGACTTTTTTATCAGTTCTTCAGGCCTCTCCTGAGATGGATTATTATTCAAAATGCTCTGTTTTCCAGTTGGTGCTTTTCTCTGGTTACTGCTTCATCTCCGGCCTCTACAGACTAGCACTGTGGGGCGAAATGCCTCGAGCCTTGGTCTCAGCAACTCCACTCGTGTGTCAGTACCCATTCTTAGTTCCCTCGAGTTCCTCCAGTCTTGATAGACGTCTTCAACCACAGACTGGCCAAAAGCTAGTGCAAGAGCACAAGGCTCAGGACATTCCTGTCTCTCCTTCCTGCGATGGCCTTTTGGGGGCATTTAGTCTGGTCACCCCCATTTCCAGTTCTGCTCTAGAGCACATACCTCAGAGCAGGTTGCTGACTTCCAATTAAACTGTTATCAGACTGGCCTGCACTCAGACTATGACGTGCCCAAGCCCAACATACAAAGAAAGACCAGGAGCTGCTAATTAGTCTTCTAACTGTGCAGGTCTTTGACTCTTATGACAAATTTTCACATACAAATTATTTCTTGTTGGATCCTCACAAAGCTCCTAGTTGGCTATGATCCTCATGTCACAGAGGATGCGTTGTTAGGCTAAGGCCTGGGCAGTGACAGATCTCAAACCCATATTTGCAGGTTACATTTTTGCCCACATGGAGATGGGATTTTTTTGCTTAGTATCTTTATTTTCTGGAGTATCTTAAGTATGTCTTCTTTCTCAAAGGCTCAGAAAAAATGGAGGTAATAGAGGGAAAAGGGCTTTTGTGATAGCCAACATTGAGTGCTGATTGTACGAGGATGCATTTCAATTGACAGTGCATTCTCTAGTTGGTTTAGAGGCATTCTCCTCGGAGGGCTTTCCTGTTTACTGAAACCACTCACCTTGCATTTCCAGTCTCTTCACTGGGGGAGAGGATAAGCCCAAGGCACATGACAAAAACACTGCTGTAGCTCATCAAGGGGTGGGGGGCAGTGTTAGCCCAATTGCTGCTACCCCATGGCTGGGAAAATTGGCTCTCTTTTGGGGACTTTGCCCCTCCCTGCCCTGCTTGGGCTGGAGGATAGTGATAAAGATAACAAATGACCCCATCTGCTGTTCACTCACAACCACACTCCATGTGTCAAGCTTAAATAGAAAGTCTTACTTTGAGTCTTGTCTGGGCAACCGCAGTGACCTGTCTATGGTATCCGCACCCATCTGAGATCACAGACCAAGACTAATTTCCAACTCACCAGCTTCCTGGGGAAGTTTAATGTTCTAAATCAATGGATATGAACACCTTGAGCTGATCCAGTGAATTCAGATGAGTGTCATGAGGAGGTTTCTACAAATTAATTCCGTGCGTAGGTCTTAGGTGCAGAAACAAAATCTGGAAAAGTTGGAGTGGTTTTCAAAATGAATTGTGTACAGAGGGTCACACTAAAATACAAATGACACGTATGTTAATAGCTGTCTGTGATCCCCAGCAGGTACCAGCATGTGCAGGAACTGTTCTGGAGACACTCGAGCTTTCGGAGCTCTCGTTCTACATCCCTGTGTTTGCTGCAGTTTGCTGCAAGACATTTAAAATCTGTACTTGTAAGATGCTCCATAGTGAATTCTGAAAACCAAAGTCTCCTTTCAGGAAAGTCTGTTCATTTCTACTTAGAGAAAAAGAAGTCTAAACCAAAGACAGATACATTAGGGGAGTTAAGTCTTTAGCCTTTTCTCTGTTGCGTTGTCTGCATAGCAGTTATTACTATCTGAAATCATCTTTTATTTTTTACTTTAATTTCAATCCTTACCCATCACACACACCCCATGAGACCAGAAATATTCTTTCAATTTGCACTAAAAATTGTTTAATAAAAACAACTTCAAGGAGCACCTTTACCCAAATTACTTTTTCTATATAAAGCTATAAAGACCCACTATATTAAGTGATTTAAGAATTTCCAAATCTACAATGAATGAATCAGTATAGGAACCTGAGACTCACTACTCTAGTGTTGGCGACTGTGTATCGGTTACTTTCAAGTTGTTACTTACTCAAATATGCTCATCCAGGAAATATTAATTAACTGCCAATAAGCCAGGCACTTCATTAGGTGTTGTGGTGACTAAAGATGCAATAACACTCTTCTTGCTTTAAGGAATTTATTATCTAGTATGAATAATAAATCATATCCCCTGAAACTATTCTCCTAAATTAGATTATTCTTTTAATATTAAAAAAAACTGACCCTTTGGTGTATCCACTAATATCTCAGAAATTTGTCACCCATTTTGTAAAGAGTCAAGCATACTGCACAGTATATAAATATCCATTACCAAATTCATCTACCTATGTGTTTGTTACCTGAGATATTCTTACAGTCACTATGAGCACACTGATAAAGAACCCTCGGCTCTCTTGAAGGAATGGTTGGATGAGTCTTGTAAGTTCCTACACCATATCATCTTTGGCCACATAGTACACTAATCTAATGGCCATGGTGAGGATGGAATGCAAGGGGGTTGGAGCAAATAATGAGTTAAATTTTTCTTTCTGGGCCCTTAACCAAGGCTTGGCTTCATCTAAAGACATGAGCAGCACACTTGTTAGTACAAGACAGCCAAAAATTCCTTGTTGTCAGCAAAACGTTGATGGTATCAAAATGAATATTAGTCATGTAATTTCAGCTTTTGAAGGTGGAGTTTGAGAAGCTAGAAAGGAAGCTTTCCTCACTTTCTAGCAAGACAGAAGCAGCCTCGTGGGAACGGAGAATTCTGTACCTTCCAGTCGCATAACTGCAGAGACCCGGCCTGGTGCATCTAAGCAAAGGGATAATTTCATTTTCTCCATCAATATTCTGATCCAGCTTGAAACAAACACCTCTCTTTTGAATCCTGCAGTCTCAGACAGATCAAAGATCTTAAGAGGTGGAGTTGCCGAACAGTTTCATTGCTCTGGGCTAATTATTCATCTGAGAATCCACCTAAGAAAGTTGCTAAGCTGGTTTGCTGGCTGCCTGGTGGAGTCTTTTAAAGACACACTGTCACATTAGCACAGAGACTTTTATTTTACATAAAAGTGACACCTGGAGAGGCAGTGAGAAGACAAGGTAAATGGCACTTCTTTTCATTTTCCTCCTTATAAACCATGTTTAAAAATGAGCCCATGAGCATGTTGTAACTGCTCCTCAAAGGCTGATTCAAAAGTTAGACTTATACTTTCTTTTCAGGCAGGGATTTTAAACTGTGAATGACTGGAGATAAATTGGAAATACACCATAGATTATTGTGGGAAAATCATGATAAAATATTACTCAGTAAACACAGTTTACAGTTCTGCACACATATGTACACACATACAATCAAAACCACTTTTCTTAATTGAAAAACAGAAAGATAAAGTATACTTGAATCCTTACTTTATTCTTTCTTAAATGAAATCTGCTCAAAGTAAAAGAGATAAGAAAGAAATCCTTTTGCAAGCATCCTTTTCAGTTAGTTTTCTGGTAACTTCAGTTGGGTAGGGTTGCGTGCTTCCATGGGTCTTTCCCAAGTCTTAACAGAGATTCAATTTTAAAAACTTTGACAAGCTGAGTGCAGTGACACAGGCCTATAATCTCAGCATTCTGTGAGGTTGAGGCAGGAGGATGACAAGTTTGAGCCCAGCCAGGGCAATTTAGAAACTTAGCTGGATCCTGTCTCAAAATAAAAAATAAAAAAGGGCTGAGATGAATCTCAGTATGGAAGGCCCAGGTTGAGGCCCCAGTACCACACACACACACACACACACACACACACACACACACACACAACTAAATTATGGCCAAGTACAGTGGTGCATGCCTGTATTCCTAGCACTCTGGAGGCTGAAACAGAAGGATCACAGTATTCTGAGTCCAAGAGTTCAAAACAAGCCTGGGCAATATAGGAAGACTTCATTTTGAATAGTAGTAATAACAAAAATTTACAAATAAATTAGTAATTTGACATAATGTAAAGACTCTTGGCTTAGCCTTGTTCTAGTAGGGTTGAACTAGATATTTCCTTTGAGTCTGCACAGCTCACATTTTCATAGTATAAGTGTCCAGTAAATGGTGCATTGAATGAATAGCCAGCTACATCTATGATTACTATTTGTTTTTAGTGTCACAGGTCTTGAGTGGGATTTAATATGCAAATATTCTGTGTGTTTCTATTGATAACACATACTTGATGAAAATTTACTCTATCAAATTCAGTTATAAAACCTACAATAAGATACAGAGTGAAAAGTGGGAGGATTTGAGTGACCAACAAGGACTTCAGCACTTTCTGTTAAAACACTACTGACCTGGGATTAGGTATGCAAACAAACGTATTCGTGTTTGCTTTGGGATTAAGAGGCACATCTGATGGAAAAGAAAGAAAACACTGAAGGAAAGGAGGAATGGTAAAGGAATTTTCTTAGAAGTCAGAGATGGTTTTAGTAATGTGAAATTGTGCAGCACACCTTTAAACAGCAAAGTGATTCTCAATGCATCCTTATTTTCTTTACACAGGGCCAAGGACAAGCCCACCTCTTTCATAGCAGTAACCCAGGATTTGGACATATCCAGAGTTACCCAACTCATTCATGGAGTGTCATAGAATACCTGGGTCCCTTCTGCACCCTCTGCTTAAGAAGAAGCAGCTGCACATGGCTCTCCTTACTCAGCAATTTCTGCTTTCTTTCTGAAGAGCAAATATGCTAATGAAAGAAATGTACCCTCTGTCTCAGTCTCTACCTTTTACCAGTGTCTCTAAAGTTACATGTGACCCAGGAATGGATGCACTTACAGGTAGCTATTAATGGTTAGGAATACCAGCCTGGAGATGGCATACCCTTGCAATCCCAGAACTCTGGGAGGCTGAGGCAGGAGGGTTGCAGGTTCAAGCCCAGCCTGGTCAACATAGCAATTTAACAGGATCCTGTCTCACAATAAAAAATTTTGAAAGAAAATTAAAAAGGACCGAGGAAGTACTTCAGTGTGAATGTCCTGGGTTTAGTTCCCAGTACTACAAAAACCAAAACCGAAACCCACAAATAAAGAAACCACCAGCTGGAAGGCAAGTCTGCCTGATTTCAGATAAGGCTTTACCACTTCCCTGCTACCCAACTTCAAGTAAGTTATTTACTCGATGTAGCCCAACTTGGGTGCCTCATCTGTACTATGGAGTGATAATTTTATCAAATTCATAAGATGACTGTGAAGATTAAAGAAAATAATCCCCATAACACGCTTAGTGTAGTGCTTAGTATGTAGTAGACTTACAAAAATATTAGGGTTTTCCTCCCTTCCAGAAATGGCTTTTGAGGTTCCAACTGACCTGTAGTTCATACTGTAATTAATGTTTCTAGGGAAGAGTTTTTCTGTATCCCTACTTCTCTTAAAACTCAGAATTTAACCTGAAATGCATACAAATGCCTTCCACAAATCTGAAGGTAAAAAGAGTAATGAGTTTGGAAGTAATTAGAAACTGATCAAACTGAAATCAATCTCTAACTTTATAACCTTCTTGCACACTGAGTGGTTGGTGATTTACTTGCTTGCACGTGACTCTTTAGAAGTCAAAAGGAATCGGGACAATTTTGTCCAGGGAGTCAGCATTTAATATACCTCATTCTAGGTGGTTAATGATTGGGAAATTCTAATGTAGGGAAAATTATACTTCAGAGAATTAGTACCCAGTGAGTGTACAATTCAGCATAATGTAGAGTACTATTAGAAAAACAAATATGGTTTTTGAATGCACAGGAAACATAAAAATCCCCCTTTTATATTTATTTTTCTTCTAAAATATGCCAGAAAGGCCCCTGGCCTGAGCCCTCTTTACATGCAGTTCTCGTGTGAGAAGACTGAGAGGAGTGCGCCATGGGAGCACCCCGACACTCTGCTGAAGATTTTGTAATCTCCAGTCAAATCCATGGGCATCCTTCTCTATTCCCGCAAACACAATGCCCCATCTGCCTATCCCATTTAAATGTAGCATTTATAGATGCTGAGAAATTGTTAAAATGCATTTTCATAAAGTAATTTTGTCATCTGATGTCAAGTATGTTGCCTTAAGTGTGTTGCTGCTTTGGAATTTAATGTTTTATTTATTTTTGTGGTCTTTCCTTAATGGTAATGTATGTTATTCATACATGTTTCATGGCTTAAGCACTCAAGCAATGATGATCTTTCTGCCATTTACACCCACACGCTATTTGTACTACCTGAAGATTGCAAGTCCAAGCCATTACTAGATGACACTGTATCACAGCTCCATGGTAGTTTACTTCCCAAATAAAGCTTTTTTTGTGGGTGCCAATATTAAATCGCCTTACATTCTTTCATCACACTGTGAAAATAGTGGAGGAAGGCAGACCAGGAGTTTCAAGACTGTGGGAGTGAAGAGTACGTATATATGTGTTTGAATACCAGAAATTATCCACAAGACTGGTATTTTGCTGAAATAATACCACCATAGGTATTTTATACCCATTGAAAATAACATAACTCTTCCTAATTATATCAATATCAATTATTACCACTTTCTAATTTTTTTACAAAGTAAGGTAAATTAAATGTCAAAGTTATTTTTATTATTCATCTACCATGGAATATTCTTCTCAGAAAAAAATTACCAACATATTTTCATCTCTTTAACTGTCACTCTCTCTCTCTCTCTTTTTTTTTTTTTTTTTTTTTTGGCACTGGGTGTCGAACTCAGGACCTTGTACTTGCCAGGCAGGTGCTGCACAGCTGGGCTATATCCCCAGCCTTCTTTATCAACTCTTGATCAAAATTTCCTTGCCAAATGTCTTGGTTATTTTTTGCTCGTTGTCGAAACAAAATACCTGACGCCCAAAATTAGGTAAGGAAAGGTTTATTCTTA
>RJWM01032097.1:0-13069 GCA_004363535.1 Dasyprocta punctata | reverse complement strand
AGAAAAAAAATAAGTGTAATAAAACATATTAGGCACTGTAATAATATTCCTTACAAGGTTCTTAGGGCACAAAGGAAAAGATATCAACCACCTTGAAAGTCAGTAAATGCTTTATAGAAATTTTTAAAAATAAACCTTAAAAATTCACACTTTAAGCAGAATATAAAGTAAAACTTTAGATAACATGCCACTGTATGTGTGATTGAGGCAGAGACACAAAGAGAGACAAGTTGGAAGGTGAATCTGGAGAAGTTACCCATAGCATAGGAATTTGGTGGCCAAGGCAGAAGGACTCTGGCAGACTCTGTCGTCATCTGAGAGTTAAAACTTGTGTGCACAATTGCATCAGATAGAAGCGCCAACTAGTACAGTATTATCTGTCAGCTTATTGAAATTTTTTTCTGTATTTAACATATTTTCAGTAAAACAGTAGAGCCATAATTGAAAAGTCAGAAAAAAATAAGGACTCTGGAAATCAGATTATTTGGGTTTAAATTCAAATATTGAACTAATCAGTCATACTATCTGTCTGTTTTATTATCAGACAATTGGGAATAAAAACAAGATGGATGTAAATTATACCTAACTTACAGAATCACTGTGGTGACTAAATGAATTAATAAAGGAAAAGAACTTAGAAAATGATATAAATAAATGATATAAATACAAATGACATATAATATGTAATATTTAAAATATATGCTATATATATTAAAAATTACCTGAGTTTTCTAAGTAAACTTCAATGTACTTATTTCACCTTGTTAGAACAAATAATCTACTAGAACTTGATTTGGGTGGAAGGAAATTATATAATGGAACTTCACACAGATTCCATGAATCACAGGCTGAAAATATTTGATATATATAATACATATTAAAGATCCTTAGACTATTTGTCTTGTCCTTATTGTCATTATTAATTCAATCATATAACACTATTTACAAAGCTTTTACATTGTGTTATGAGAAATGTAGAGATGATTTAAAGTAAACAAGGTCATTTATGTAGGCCACATGCAAGGCCATACTATTTTGCATAAAAATTTGTACTATCTCAGATTTTGATATCTGTGGTGAGAAGGATCCTTGAATCAGTCTGCTGTAGATAGCAAAAGATGTGTGCTAAGTTATCTGCTTAATGAAAAGGTTTTGAACCATATTTCTGTAATTACAAGCATATACAGATAACAAATTCTTGTCTACATCCATAAGCATACTCAGTTATAAAAAAATAATGTCCACATTCTTTTAGCATAGAAAAAAATTCTTTAAAACATAAACCAATTATGTTTTACAATGTATCAAAGTTGCTTTCCCATTACTGGGACAAAATGTCTGATACACACAAGTTAAAGGGGGAAAGGTTTATTTTAGCTTGCAGTTTGTAGAGGTTTTGGTGCATAGTAAGCTGACGCCAAGGGCAGGGTGGCATGGCAGAGGAGAAGCAGGTCATGGTACGCCAGGTAGGAGGCAGCACCTTTGCTCTTCATTCTATTTTTATTCCATTCAGGCTACAAACCTATTGTTTAGGTGCTACCACACCCAGGTTGGTTCTTCCCTCTTCAGTAAATCCATCACACAAACACAGGGAACTATGCTAAACCGATCAATGAACTAATCCAGCATCACACATCCATGATCCACTCACTCCCAAAAATTTCACCTATGAGTGCATGAGGCTTTGGGGAGACATCCAAATCTAAGCCATAACACAACTGAGATTATGAAAAAAAAAGCAATATGATATATATATCATATATATGATATTTATATATTCAGTTTAACTAGAAATTTTTCATCCAAGTAAGTATATTAATTGAATTATCAATTAATTCATTGCATCAGTGTTCAGAATTGATAACTATTAAAATATATTTACAGTTAATATGTACTTTACTGAGATTGCTGATATGGGGAACTGGATTGGGAGGAGCAAAAATCACATAGAGAAAAATCCAGTCAATATTATGCCAAAGTAAGGTGAGAAAGAATTTCTGCAACATGACTTAACATTGTATAAATTATTAAGTGAAAATATGTATCCAAGTAATGTATGCCTTGTGTTTATATGACCATCATATTAACGATGAATCATATAAACTATACAGTATTTGCTACTATTTTAAATGAATAATTTCCCTTAGAGCAAACCCTGGATGAATCTATCTAAGGGTAGTTGTTAAAGTAATTGACTTTCAAGTGTGATTTCACAAATACACTTCACTCATTGAAAGTCATACTTCAGAATATTTCATATTACAGATTTCATGTAAGTTGAAATGAGAAATATGGTTTGAGAGCATAGGATATATACTGGTAGGAGAAGATGCTAAGGAAGCTATGCTGCTGTGCTGTTTTGTTTCTTGGATTTCCTCTTTAAATCTACAAATGTTTATTTAATATATTACTCAAAGATCATTAATTCAACAAACAAGTTTTAAATGGTTTCTTTGCACTAAACATGGTGTTAGGCTTTAGATATTTGGTGATGAACAAGTTTAATGTGTTCATTGGCAAAGAGAGCTGCCAGAATAGAAATAATGTGTGTGAGGGTTGCTACATTTGCCAGACTAAGGAATGAGTTCTGGGGCTAGAGAGCAGAGGAAGCCAGAGAGAAGCCAGACACAGCAAGGAGAGCTTTGTAATTCCTACTTGTGTATTTGAATGGTATCCTAAAAGCAATGGGGGAATCAAGAGCCCATATGTTTACCCCACTCTTTCAAATTCCCATTAACATGAATAAAGAAATGTGAAAATAAGACTAAAATAAATGTGCAGTTCTGAAAAATTGGAAATAGTGAGATTCAAGTGTTTGACTATTCATGGAAAATTTGGAGTAAAAGGAAACATTCTTGAAATGAGCAAGAGTGAGGACACCAGGTTCCAATTCTAAAATAAATAGATGATAGAACTCCCAGGAATGTGAGTGTAACAATTTTGAAAAATATCTCCAAGCTCAAGAAAGGAGTTATATTCTTCACGACTGGAGAATATAATGTGTGATTCGGTGACACAGCGCAGACAAACCAAAATCCAAAGAACCGAACCAGCGTGCATTAGGCAGAGCCAGGGCTATCTGCAGACAGCACAGCTTCTTTATCAACTGTCAGTCTTGGTAGACATTGAGTGCTGAGTTCAATGGAAGGAGTAGGGAAAAGAAGAGGTCCAGAGCTTAAGTAAGGAACCATGGTCTGTAGGCAGTTCCTAGAGTTGGTCCAAATTTGTACCTAAATACAAATGCAGAAGGATTAACAAAGAAAGCTCCAACTAGGAGTTAATTCCTGATCATTCTTTATTCATTCCAGTTACAAACATTCCATTTTGAACGGCACCTCAACATTAATACCTGCCAAATACACAGGGACTTCCCAAATCCAAACTCCACAAAAGAAAGGAAAGAATTCCTGACTATTCCTGCAATCTACATGGACTTCTGCCAGGGATATAGCTCAGTGTCATAAACACCTGGCAAGAGCAATGCAGTGAGTTTGATTTCCAGCACAAAAAACAAAACAAAACAAAACAAAACAAAAACCCCTCACTCTACGGACTTCGGTAAATGAAAAAAGTGTTAGACTTTGCTTGCTTGTTTGCTTTTAGATTCCTAAGCATTTGGCCTTGTATAGCTACTAACTAATCCCCCTTACTTTAACCAATGAATTTATTTATGCCTTGAAATATCATTCATTT
Source organism: Dasyprocta punctata (assembly GCA_004363535.1). Lineage (NCBI taxonomy): Eukaryota > Metazoa > Chordata > Mammalia > Rodentia > Dasyproctidae > Dasyprocta > Dasyprocta punctata. The sequence continues at coordinate 9,376 of RJWM01032097.1, read as the reverse complement.
TACTTCTTTATTTCAGAAATCAGATTAAAGTAGTCTGTACTAGTTTTTCACACAAGACCAGATAATCACTTTTTCTCTACTGTAATCTTATGCCTAAAACCCTCTGTATCATGATTTATCAATCCTTTAATGAAAGGGGAGTTGACAGATCGTATCATCATTTGGGTAATTATGATTTATTTTCCTAAAGGACAGGGGAGCACAGAAGTGAAGTCAGGAAAGCCTCAAACTTCAAACAACCAGCCTGTAGGTGTTCCTGTTGTCGGCAGCATAGGATTCATTTTATATTTAATGAATGATTAACACAAATACAGATGGGTTCTTCTTTGAGAAAGCTAGCGTATGTAAAATTCAAATGTTCCGAATGGATGGTAAATTTTATTAAGTTCATGGTATGCTTCTTCAATATTGAACTTTAATGCAGTTTGAGCATAGTTCAATGTACCAGCAAAATGAATTTATTCTTAACTTTGTGAAAGATTTCGTTGTACAGAGGTGGGAAGATATAATTTGCCTTCTTCTTTAACACAGAATTTTTCAAAAATGAAAATAAGAAGCAAATGACAATATTTTGTTTGCATATTTTAACTCTTGTTTTCTAGAGGGTTTTTGATTTTTATATTGACATATTCCTGTAGGACACACAGCCATGAACATCTCAGATTTTCTTACCAAGATTCGTGATGATCTCACAATATTTTTGAATTTAATTTTTACTTATTTTTCATTTTTATAACAAATAAATGGCAAGACATTTATAAAGCATTATTCTTAATCTACAAATATTATCAAACTTTTCATCTCACACAAAATATCCCACTGGGTACTGCATGATTATTCAATTAGCTTTATTTGTCATTATTCCTCAACTACAAATATGCTTGCTCAACAAGAAAAGCACAGGGCAAAGATAATAGAATTTATTATGATTAGAATGATGTAATTCATAAGATCTTTCATAGAGTTATGTAGAATGTAAATGAGTTTAATACTCTACGTGACCAAACCTGAGTCAGCAAGAGTACCAGCATAGCTACCATTGAAGATTTTTTTGTAGTGAGAATATTCTCCCTCAAATCTCATTATTTTTAATGTATTTTCATTGTTTCTCATCATTCACCAGAGATTAGCCCCAGAATACCTAGGATATTCAAGCCCCTGAATACTAAAATCTCTTTTATGAAATGGCTTAGCATTTGCATATAAAAAAATGTACACCTTCCCCAAAACAGACAGTCCCTGATTTACAGTAGTTTCTCTTACAATTTTTTAAATTTATTGTGTAGCAAAAGTACACTCATACAAGTATACTCACACAAATATATTCTGCTGTTCACTTTCAGTACACTACGCAGTCAGTTCCATGAGATAGTCAACATTTCCTTTTCCTGTGCAAGGAACCCTTCATTTTAGTAGTGAAGTTTGATTTTACTCTAACTTGTTCATTTTTTAACAGATTTTAACCCTAAGACTCATCTGTGTCAGATAAGCACTCCACTCCTGAACTTCACATTCTTACCCCTTACCATTCTTTATAAAATAGCATCATGTTAGATAATTTAACTGAAGAATAGACTAACGTAAATATTTTGAGCTGAATTTAAGGCAAACTAGGCTGCTTTATGTTTGATAGATTAGGTACATTAAATGCATTTTGGCATGATATTCATGATTTACAATGGATTATCATATATGAAATCTGAGAACATTTGTAGTTGAAATCATCTGTAGATTTCTTATAATAGTATAATATAAATATTAAATGAATATCTGTTGTATTACATTGTTTAAAGAATTATGGCAAGAAAATGTATGTATGTTTTCATTACAGACAAGACTTTCTAGTGAAAATTTCAGGTTTTTAGTTGGTTGAATCATGGTTGAGAAATTGTGGCATATGAAAAGCCAACGGATTTGCTGAATAGACTGTATCGTAATTGCATTCATGGAGTGCATCACTATTATGCATATTGTACGAGTGGGTAGAACTTGTGGTTGACTTCATATGGTTCAAAACAATGAAACTGAAAGTATTTCTGAGCTAATAGTCATTTAACAAACTGAGTTTTCATGTCAGAGTCTCCTCCATGAGGATTTCTCTGGATCATAAATACATTCTTTAATGAATAAGTTTTGCAAAATGTAAGATATTTATTTGGAAATTTTCAATCTTTAGACACACAAGTGTTCCTATGAAAGTCAATGGAGGAAACATAAGAGTAATAACATTACCTAAATAATGTCTACCTTTACAAGAAGTGTGAATTACCCAAAGCTTATAACTTTGAACTGAAAACTCATTACATTAGGTTTGGAAGTGTAAAATGTTCAGTGAGCCTAGACCAGGTTAGCACATGAGATTTACAAAGAAGAGTGAAATGCGCCTTTCTACTTAATGGACAGTACTCATAAGGGTTACGAGGACACTGGATACTTTAGCTGTTTCTTCACATCAATAATAGCTACAAGCCGGGCGTGGTGGCGCACGCCTTTAATCCCAGCACTTGGGAGGCTGAGGTAGGAGGAGAGTTGTGAGTTCGAGGCCAGTTTGGACTACAACACGAGCAGGCCCGCCTGAGCTATATATGGCGACCCTGCCTTAAAAACCTAGAGCTGGAAGTTTAGCTCAGCGACTTAAGCACCTACCTGACAGGCACAAGGTTGTGAGTTTGATCCCCGGTGCCAAAAGAAAAACAAATAATAATAACTACAAAAAGTTAATCCCTAATGGAAGGGGTAATACTTAAAATTGACTTTTAAAAACTGGACCAATAGACCAAAAAAAAAAGTGTAAAATAATTTTACTAAGTCAAGGTACACTTTTGCACATGTTACTTTTACAAAATTTTATTTATTTATCCACTCATCTCAATGTTTTGGGATTTGAACCCCAGTTCTCATGCATGCTAAACAACCCTTTACCACTGAACTACATCACCAAGCCTTAGCTATTTTAAATTATTTGTTGCTAAGGAGAGTTTTGTCATGCCATGTGTGTTTTAAGCTTACAACACATTCCAACTTAAAACAATAATTTTTAAAGTATTAAAGTGAAATGCAGCCCTAAAAAATGTCCATAACAGAAACACATTTTTGCGGTGTTGATCAACATAATAAAGTGTCATGGACTGAGAAGCTTAAACAACAAAGATTTCTTTTCTGATAATTCTAGAGTCTGGACATTCAAGACCACAGCGGTAGGAGGTTAGCCTCATGTTGAGGTCCTCTGTCACATGCTGATTGCTGTTTTCTGTCGCAGGATCTTCCTTTGTGTGTGTTTGTTTCTATTTGCTTCTTGTAGTGATACTGGTCATGTTTGATTAGGGTCCAACCACGATCTCATTTTACAGTCATCTCCTAAAGTCCTTTTCTTTAAATTCAGTCACATTGTGACATAGTACTAAGTATTTGTATTACAGACTTCAGGGGACACAGTTCAACCTGTAATGTATAATGCACTGCTACAGTTTTTACAATGTAATTAAAATTAAATTAAATTTTAAAATTTATTACCTAATAAATATCTCAAGTAAATATTTTCATTGTTAATAATGACATTCTAAGTATATGATTTTGAGTTACTGATAAATTTTGAATATGCTCCTGCACACACATCTACACAAAAATTTATATACACTTTCCTCTCATCAGAAGCTATTCCTGTACCTATCATCTTTTGGAAATTTTTATACTAGCTCACACTGCTGTTAAACTAATTGTCACTGTTTTAAAGAATCAATGCCTACTTCTGTGAGTGTAATGTTTTCTTTCATAACTATCATTAAAGTACCTATTTAATATATATATTTTAAATCTTTTGTATGTTTCCTAGTGCTTTTTACTGTATATATTAAATTTTTTAAAAAAACACTTTTTAGTAGTTTAGTTGATTATTTATGTTGCATTTTACTTGATATGAGTTATAAAACATTTTCATTAACTGCTTTACATTTTTCCAGATGACTCTACTCTGTATTAAAAACTAATTTGTGATTTAACAGATGTAAAATCATTGAACTTTATATTAGTTTGAGCATACATCAGAATCATGTTAAAATACTTTACCTGCCATGCATAGGAGCCAGTATGGTGACTGATATTTAGAGGTCCTTAACCCAATTTATTCTATATTCATTTAACAATCGTCAGAAGCAATATTACTCTCATAGTGGGTTCTCACACTCAAGTCCAGAAGAACATGGAGTGAAGTATTACAAGTCCTGAAAGGAAGCAACTTCCAACCTAGGCTGATGTACCCTGTGAAACTATCTTTCAAAATTAATGGAGGAATAAGACACTTACATGACAAAGAACAACTGAAGGAATTCATGACCACCAAACCAACACTGCAAAGGATACTGAAAGATATTCTAGACAGAGACAAAAATGACCACAATTCCAAGAATAACAACAGAAAGAAATCACAAAGCAGAGAAAGCAGTTAAACAGACGTGAAAAGCAGGAAATCAACTGCAGAAAAATAATATGAAAGGCAAGCCAATTCATAACAATTATTACCATCAATATAAATGGCCTTAATTCAGAAATCAAGGAAACAGACCAGCAGATTGAATCAGAAAATAAATCCAATAATGTGCTGTATAGAAGAACAACATTTAACCCCAAAAGAAATTCATAGACTAAAAGTGAAAGGATGGTAAACAATACTCCACGCAAGAGGAACCCAGAAAAAAGCAGGAGTAGCTATTCTGTTTACAGACTACTTGAACTTCAAACCAAGAATGATCAAAAGAGATAAAGAAGATCGCTATACACTTGTGAGGGGAAAACTTCAAGAAGAAAAGCAACAATCATGAATATATCTGCACCAAGTACAGGAGAGTTCAACTATGTAAGACAAATATAAATAGACATGAAAAATCAAGTAAGCAATAATACAATTGTATTGGGGGAACCTAATACTCTATTGCCACAAAGAGATAGATAAACTAGACAAAAACTCAGCAAAGAAATACCAAAATTGAACCAAACCTGTGAACAAATGAAATTAGTAGATGTTTGCAGATTATTTCACAAAACAATATCAAAATACACATTCTTCTCAACTGCACTTGGAACATTCTCTAAAATAGACCTTGGAATATGCTTAAGGAATTGCAAAGGAATTGAAATTATCCTATGCATATTACCTGACCATAGTGCAATGAAATTGGAAATAAATGCAAAAAAGAAACAGTAAAAACTCCATAAACACATGGAAATTAAATAATACTCTTCTAAACAACTAATGGGCCACAGATGATATTAAAGAACACAATAAGCAGTATCTACAACTAAATGAAAATCAAATACAATTTACCAGAACCTGTGGGACAAAATGAAAGCAGTCCCAAGCAGAAAATTTATAGCAGTGCATTCTCACATGAGGAAAATACAATGAGCACAAAAAGAACCTAACTCGGCACCTCAGGCTTCTAGAAGAAAAAAACCGTCAAGCCCAAGACCCATACAAGAGAGGAAATTATAAAGATAAGAGAAAAAATTAGTGCAATTGAGACTAAGAAGACAATGCAGAGAATTACTTAACTGAAGAGCTGGCAATTTTAAAGAATAAATAAAATTAATAAAAACTCTGCCAATTTTACCAAAAAAGGAAAGAAAAACTCAAATTCATACAAGGAATGGAAAGTATTAAATCACTACAGATCCTGTGGAAATTCATATCATCAACATCTACTTCAAAAATCTTTACTCACATAGGATAGAAAACACAGCAGAAATGGAAAGACTCTTAGAATTTTATGAGTTACCAAAGCTGAATCAACAAGATACAAAAATTATGAACGCCCAGTATCAGTTAATGAAATTGAAAATGCAATAAAAAACTTACCAACAGAGAAAAACCCAGGTCCGGATGGATTTATGGCTGAATTCTACAAGAAATTTAGAGAAGACTTAATGCCAATGATCCTCAAATTTTTAATGCAATTGAAAGGGAAGCAATTGTCCCTAACTCATTCCTAGAGGCAAGTATTGCTCTGATACCAAAACCAGAGAAGAACCCAATGAAAAAGGAGAACTATAGGCCAATCTTCCTAATGGACATAGATCTAAAAATTCTCAGTAAAATAATAGCAAACAGAATGCAGCAAATTATCAAGAAGATTGTTCAACATGACCAAGGGGGATTCATCCCAGGAATGCAGGAATAGTCCAAGGTATGCAAATCAATAAAAGTAATACACCATATCAACAAAATCAAACACAAATATCACATAAACCTCTCAGTAAAGGCAAAAAAGGGCTTTTGATAAAGTCCAACACTCCAGATTGATGCAATCTCAATCAACATACCATTAGCATACCTCACAGATCTAAAGAAAACATTCCTAGAATTCATATGAAACCCCAAGAAATATAGAATAATCTAGGTGAACCTGGGCAACAAAGGCAAAACAGGAGACATCACAATCCCAGACTTGAAATTATACTACAATGCTGCTATAATAAAATTAGCATGGTGCTAGCAAAAATTAGAAGACACAGCCAAAACTGCAAGCACACTCAGCCACCTTCTCTTTGGCAAAGGGGCCAAACATGTTCACTGGAAGAAAGATAGCCTCTTTAATTAATGGTGCTGGAAAAGAATGGTTTTCCACATGCCAAAGACTTAAATTAGACTCCTGCTTACCACTATGCACTAAAGTCAAAATGGATCAAAGATCTAACTGTTAAAAGAGAAACACTAAATCTACTGGAAGACAAAGTACTTAGAAATCTTGAAGACATAGGGGTAGGCAGAGTGTTCATGAACATAAATCTAACTGCACATGAAGTACTTCAAAGAATCAACCACTGAAATTTCATCTTACTAAAAAGTTTTGCACATTAAAAGAAATCATCAACAGAGTGAAAAGAAAAACCAGAGAGTGGGAAAAATTTTTAGCCATCTGTCCCTCAGACAAACGACTTCTACCTAGAACATATAAAGAATTGAAAAAAAATCAGTTCCCCAAATTCAAATCCCCAATACAAAAATGGGTATTTGTGATTAATACACGCTTTTCAGAAGAAGAAATACAAATGGCATACAAATATATAAAAAAGTTTAATATCATTGGTCATTCAATAAATGCAAATTAAAACAACACTGAGATTCCATCTCACTCCAGAAAGAATGGGTACCATTAAGAAATCAATTAATCAAAAATGATGAGGGAATTGTGACAAAAAAGGAACTCTTCTCCACTGCTAGTGGGGATGTAGACTGGTACAATCACTGAGGAAATCAGTGTGAAGCATCTTCAAAAATTTAAGAATAGAGGTTCCATTTGGCCCAGCTATTCCCCTTCCGAGTATTTTCCTAGAAGAATTAAAACATCACACCACAGTGACATATGTGAACCCATGTTGATGGCAGTATAAATTGTAATAGCTAAATCTTGTAAACAACACAAATGTCCATCAACTGAGGAATGGATAAAAAAAGATGTGGTTTTTTAAAATCCATATATACAAATGAGTACTACTGGGCTTTAAAGAAGGATAAGCTCAAAGTTTTTTATAGATAAATGGATGCAACCAGAGACCATTCTGGTAAGTGAAATAAATCAGACTCTCATATATAAAATCATATTGTCTCCCTAGTGTAAGAAACTGAAAGAGTAAGCAAGATCCAAAATCCACAATAAATACTGCGAAAGGGAAAGAAACTGCTGAAAGAACAACTGAGTTGGTGGGGAGTGGAGAAAAGAGGGAAAGGAAAAGAAAAAGCTTATGAATATATATATATATATTTACACACAAGATATCCAAAATAATTATAATATTAATTTCTTTTAGTTCATTGAAAACAACAGTTTGTGCTTATATTGTGTGATCAATCTTGCATGGTTATATCATGGAATCTGAGCAAATACTTTGAAGATAACAATATACACCATATTAACCATTGTTAATTTCTATTTTTATCCTGTTTTGAAATTCTGTATCATTTTTTCTATTTTTTTCTCTTTTAAACCAAAAAAGAAAGACTTCTAGGGGAATGCTATTTTAATTATTCTTTTATTAGAAAGAAAAGGAGAGAAAGAGAGAAAGGGAAACTATTTTAATTATTATATTCTAGAGAAATTCTTGATTTTTAAAATTTTTCCCCAACAACATTTTAGATAATTGCACTTTTGGATTACTCATTTTCATGTAGCTGAAATTCTTTTAAAGTAACTTGCCTTCTTTTTTAGAGAAACTTCTTCCTAAAATTCAATATCAAGCCTGGGTTAGACTGTTTTGAGGACTTGTGCTATTAGACTGAGGTCCTCAGTGAAGAAAATATAGATGAAAGAATTCAAAGGGCATTTTGGTGGTAGAAACTGAATATCTGACCTGCACAGAGCTACAGAAGGGACAACAGAATAATACAGGAAGTCCCCGACTTATGAACATTTGAGCTGCAAATTTTCACAAGTTTACTGTAATATTCAGTTTGTCAGCCTAGGAATAAATAAAATGCACAATGTTTCACCTGGAATGGAGCTTGTTGGTTAGTCTGAGACTTGCATACTGGTTTTGATATTCCTCAAATGTTTCCGACATAGTGATCACTCCTTGACACATAGCTACATTAGAAATATCACTTGTAGATCTCTGACACAATAAATTATATAGAGTATGACAAAGCATTAATATTTTGTTGTTTGAATCAAGGAAATGTAATATATTATCATTTTCCTCCAACAATAATAAAAGAAATGTATAATCTTTTGAACTTTAGCAATTGTGTTCACAGATAATGACAGTTTAGCTCATTCATATTGTCACTTTCTATATCACTTCTTTACATGTGCTGCCTAGGTTTATTTTAAAATTGTTTATACATATTTAGAAAAACACAAAGATTTTATTGTATGTATACAAAAAATCAGAAACAAACTTTTTTCATCAGAAAAATACTAGCACTGGGATGACTTTTACTATGTTGTAAAATTTCAATTTTACATGTACATTCAGCTGGGATAAATCATTTTCGTGACACAAAGGTAGAGTAAATTTCTCATTATAAAAGAAATAGAAAGCATTTTATAAAGTAAATGCCAGTCATGCATTAAATATAAAGTCTATTTTAAAACATACTCTGTTCTTAGAATTCATTGTAATGCTACAAAGGTTTTATAAGTGCTTTATCTTTTCATTTATGTTTTTGTGTTAATGAAAGATCTTTGAAATAAACTCAGTAACTTCCTAAGCACACTCATTTGTCCCCTTGTGATAAGTACATTTGATTCTAGGTACAATGCTCATTTAAATATACAACTTTATGTGTGCCCATAGAACAAATATTTACTATTTTATAATTCAGAACAGTCCCATTTGTGTTTTTAAGCCCAGAAATATTTTTTCCAGAATATAAGACAGAGAA
>RJWM01032096.1:0-21690 GCA_004363535.1 Dasyprocta punctata | reverse complement strand
TGCTAAATACAATAGCTATTGAAAAAGAAAAGTTAATATACCTGAATTGATGAATCTTACATGTCTGTATCTGTCAATATCCCCAACCCCTAGGAAGGTAATGATATGCAATATTGTAACTACTGCCAAACTTCAACCACCTCAGTGTGTAAACCTACAATGTTATCATATCAGATCTGTTGTTGTTGTTTGTCTGTCTATTTTGACTTTTATGTCTAGCTTCTGTATCTATTTTCTCTTAAATAAAAAAAAATAAAAAATAAAAAAAAATAAAAAAGAAATGTTTGCAAATTAAAGATTTGCCACCTTTTGATATAAGCAACTCAATTTAATTCTTTGACATTTGTATTATAGAGATTGACACTAGTATCATAAGTCATGTACTTCCTGCCCAGCCTAAGAAGTTATCAGCGTTGTGCCATATTTTTAAATGGGTAAAAGCAACATTAAAACTTTGCTAATTAGAATGGAAATGATATGTAATCCTATCCACCTTAACCCAACTGTCACCATTGTACTTATTCTCTTATGCTTTTTCTTTTTTTTTTTTTTTTTTTTTTTGCGTCACCGGGGATTGAACTCACAACCTCGCGCCTGCCAGGGCAGGCACTTAAGGCATTGAGCCAAACTCCCAGCCGCTTTTTCTTTAAAATATAAATATTTTTCTTTTTGTTGAGTGTCATATCAAACTAATAATTAATAATGGCTATAACACATTGTATATTCTATATATAAATTGAAACTAAAGTTTACTGCAAGTTCATATTCTTTGCTCCCTGTTAAGTGTCCTTTTCAAAAGTAATTTTTTCATGCAGCTACATAATAATTTTTTTAAAGATAAAGGAATGTCAGCACAAAAGGTTCAGCTACAGTATACATGGAAGCAGTGCAAGGACAGATGAGGCTAAGGGTGCAGGAGGCTGAAAGGTACTATCTCTCCCCTCCCCTCTGATACCCTTAACAAAGAAAACTCGCATGGGTCGCTCAGATCCACTTCCCTAATCTGCCTATCTTAAAGCCATTCTGCCTCACAGCAAAAACTAACCACAAGTTAAATATCTGTTGTACGCCAGAGAGTAGAGAATCTTGAAGACCCATTTTAGTACTCTGTTTAGGACAAGCTCACAATTGGAAACAGTTCAGATGTCCATCAACAGGAGAGTGGATAAACTTGTATATTTGTGTAATGTAATATTCTTAGCAGTAAAAAGAAAAGAATTATTAGTATGTGTAGTAGTGTGGATGAGTCTCAAAAACTTTATATTGAAAGAAAGCAGGGCAAAAGAACACTTACCATATGATTCTATTTATTTGAAATTCTAGAGAAAGTAAAAGTATTGTCTGGTAATAGAAAATCAGAACACAGTGACTATTAGTGAGACAAGGAATGGAGAGTTCTGAGAACAGTACTAGAGTCAAAATGTTCTCCTGGTGGGAACGTGGACTCCACCACTGCATTCATTTGTTTAAACTCTTTAACTTTACTCTTAAGTTCTATATATTGCACTGAATATAAACTGTATTTTATATATATATATATATATATATATATATATATATTTTTTTTTTTTTTTTTTTTTTTTTTTTTTTTTTTTTTGCGGCACCGGGGATTGAACTCACAGCCTTGCGCCTGCCAGCGCAGGCGCTTAAGCCACTGAGCCAAACTCCCGGCCCTATAAACTGTATTTTAATTTGAAAGTTAAATCATTATTCTTTTGGATCCTTGTTTGACCTTTTGCCAAACTTCTGGATTAAGAAATGAACCAGGATTATAATACAACCACCATCATAAAATGTTAAAGAAACAACTTTACAGTTGTTTCTTGTTTCTTGTTTCTAATCCTCTCATAAACACTACTGACTTGGTAAAGATAAAAGTTTAAAGTTGCTAATGATAAAATCTGCTGTAGCCACTTTCTGCACTCAGGAGGAATGTTACGCGGTTTTACCAATTCGTGCATGCCAGCAGAAAATATGACAGAAGGACAGATTTACTAACAGCAGTGCATCTTGAAGTGTGTGAGCACAGAATCTGGATCAAGACATTTTACTTAGATGTGTTTGGCAGAAGACATTTTCTTAGCACGAATGATCTGATCAGGGAAATGCACAGCATTTTTCAGTTTCCCATAGCCTGGCTGAGAAATAATTTGTACAAAGCTCCATTGTGGTTAAAAAAGGATATATGGTGTTAGTGTTTCAGTGTCTTTGACCTCACCTTCCCTCTATGGAAATGATCTAGAAGATCATCAAAGGTTTGATGACTTTGTGAGCAGAAAAAGGACATACAGTGTACTATATTTGCATAGATGGATTTCTCAAACTACCCCCTGCAATTTTTATGCTCATCTTTAAAAATTATCTCACAACTGTGGGCCATTGCATTAATCTCATCATGTAGTGCCTGATTATTGACTTGTGGTTTTAAGTGTATAATGAAAATAAGTAGCTGTTAAAATCATTGCAATTTTGAAAGGTCTTTAAACAATTACTTTAGTTATATTCTAAAGTATTGACTTGCGCTGTGGCTTTTTATTGTGAGGGGTTGTCCTGAGCTGGCATTTTAAATTTTTAAATTTACTTTCTTAGTCTCTAAAGCATTTTATTTTCTAGTTGGATTTCTTTGCTCAGATCTTTCCTTATGGAAACTGTTGTTCCCTGACACCTTGCTTAGAAGTTAAGTTCTATAGTAGCCATGTTTCCTTTGATGACTTAAGATAACTTCCTTAATATCTATTTTATCCTACCTGCCTTATTTGCATATTTAGTGGTTAAAATAGTTAAAGAGTTTTGGAGTTAGAACTGTCAAATTCTTTTGAGTCCTGAGATACTACAGTTTTTGTATAAGTAAGTTTTATGTGATAATGGTAATTCCATTTTGTTGCTTCTTTAACAATTCCTGTTTTTCTGTATTCAAGACTGTAACATTTACTTATGGATAATGCAGTATATATAAAATTATTTCATGAGATCAAAATTACTTAGATCTCATGGTATTAAAATAATTTTTCTTTAAAATAACTACATATGAAAGGACAAATGTTGTATGATTTCACTATGAGGTATCTAAAGTAGTCAAATTCACAGAAACAGAAAATAGAATTGTGGTTGTGGCAGTTTTGGAGGGAGGAGGAAAATGTAGGGTTGTTTAAGGGGTATAGAGTTTCAGTTTTGCAAGATGAAAAGGTTTAAGAGATCTGTTGCACAACAGTGTGAATATAGTTAGCACTATTTAGCTGTACACTTAAAAAAGGTTAAGATAGTAAGTTTGTGTGTATTTTGCTATGTTTCAAACTTAAATATTTGTATTAAAATAGGTATTCTACTTTTGAGTTGAGGAAACTAGTTACAACCAAGCAATATAAACTGTAGTTTAAATTAATGTATTGTTACTGAGTTTCAGATTAAAATTCTTTCTTTTAGTCTCATCATACGTGCGTTTTTCCCATTGACCTTGTGTGACAGTGTGGTTTTCTTCTGGGCAATGCCTTATCACTTCTTTTTCTTCACCTTCACTACCTCACATTCTTACAGTTTAAACTTTTTCCCAAAATTACTTGCTTAATGGATTAAAAACAGAGTTTAATATGAAATGGAGATTTGCTCATTACTCTAGTTTAAGCATTATGCAATGCATACAAGAATCAAAACATCACACAAATGTATACAATTATGGGTCAGTAAAAAATAATGAATAAGTGAAATAAGTCATAGCCAGAGATATAGTGGGCATGTAAAACAGTCTGCTGTCTCTTTCTCTAGAATGTCTACCTGTTGCCTAGGAACATTTAAAGAAAAATTATGGAATATCCACTGTGTCAGGCTCTGTGCTGGTGTTTGTAAGTATGTTTTGAGAGTTGATTGTCAGAAATAGATCAAAATGACCAGACTCAAAGAACTTTTTAAGATTGTTTTGACCACGGAATACTTTTCTTCTTGAAATAACTTAAATTACTTAACAAGGACATATTCCTAATAAGGTTACATTTTGGTGTTAAAATGTGTACTTACGTGTGCTTTACTGATACAAGGATTTAATTCCCTACATGTGAATAGCTATAATGTCACTAAAGTGTTCATTATGGCAGATTTGTCAGATTTATATCGTGAGGGGCAAAGCTCAAGAGAGAACAAGGGAGTCCATATTTCTGTCTAACTGTCCCACTTCTCAGTGCTGTGTTTAGAGGAAGTGTTCATGGCCAGTGTGCTGCGTCTAGTGGAAAGAAAGACTGCATCAGAATGTTTGTGTTGAGTATTTACTTTTAGCAGCACATCTAGAAATTGTATTTTCATTTTAGGGTATACCCTTTTTATTATGAGCATTCCACAGAGTAAATAATTTCAGACATGCATGGGTGTGTACATTGCATGCACGTGTGTGAGAGACTGACACTGTGTGTGTGTGTGCGTGCATGAGAGAGAGAAAGAGAGAGAGAGGGAGAGAAAGAGAGAGAGAGAGGAAAAAGACATCCCCTTAATAGCAGGAGGGGGTAGAGGCTTACTCAGTCTATTATCATAAAGCTCTGCTAATGTAGCTTCTGAGTCATGTGACTGCAGAAAAGGCTATTATCTCAATGAAAAGGAAACTGGTTTTCAGAGCAAGCGATAGAATAGAAGCAGGAAGAATTTTCGAGTGTTCCACCATGCTGGATTGTCAAAGGGGGATCTGTCTGATCAGCAGCTAAAAAAGGATTTGTGTGGCTAGTTTGTCAGCTATCGTTATAAGCAAACGATAGAGAAGATGAGCAGCGGGGTGCTCAGCATGTGCTTGGTTTTACATTAAGGCATAATGTGGGTTTGGGTTAATAGAGATTTATCTCAGGCAATACATTTATTGCTAATTGGCGGGGGTTGTATTTTGTTTTGAGGAGTGATGTATGGTATTTGTATTTACATCACTGGTGAAGATAAAGAGACCTGCTGAGCTCTGACTTGAACTGCAGAGGCTGTGGACATTTACAAGGTGTGTTTCAGAAGTCCTGTGACTTAATATTTGGTAATGTTCTTGGAATTCTGTGTGCTTGTGGATTGGATGTATGTACATTTTTGAAGGGAAAACTGAGCATGACAACCAGGCAATGATAATGTTCTCAGGAACAAATAGATACAATGTGACCCAAATTGATTCAGTGGTCCTTATTTCTTTTGTGTTTGCTCAGTGTTTAAAGATCACTTGCAGTTTATGTGGCCAATTTCTTCCTTATTTTTAGGAAATGCTTTGGCAAGCATTTTCTAAAATTCAGAAGAATCTTACCTTTAAGATTCAAATTTTTATTAGAGGATAGGTGTATTAACTATAAGCTTTATATTTGTTTGTCCATGTTTTATATTGCCCTTTTGTAATTTCAAGCTTAAAAGATCTTTACTATAAATTTTAAATTGACTTTTTAAGTAGATGATAAGTAGAGGCCTCTGAGGCCTCTCTTGAATGATTCTGTTGTTGTTATATATGGTACCTAACTTTCTCTGATTGATTTGAATGCTACTATATGTAGAAAACTAAATAATACTCAGTTAATCTTCAGCCTGTACTTGCCACTTTTGCTCATGGTAATGCTATTAATTCTCTTAGCAGTTTTTACCTTTCTCTTAACCTTGAAAAGTGTAGTACTTAAAAATTGAGATTGGTGAAAGATACACATAAGCTTAGACTGAAGATTTGCCTGAGGAATTATTTTACTATTACTTTTTATTTAAGTTCTAGCGCAAATATGCTCAGTTTAGGGGAGGAGCGTATTTCTGAATCACATATGATTTTGAAACCAAACTATATTGTATACAGATTGCTTCTGAAATTGACCTCAGAGGAGGTAAGAAAGCTATCAGGCTATTCATGCAGTATATAGACAGTTTTGCAAAAAATCAATTCTTGCTATCTTTTCCAATAAAAGATGAGAGCAACTCAAACATAATTTTTAATTATACTAAGTATAGGAGACTTTTTTTCCTTATAGTATCTACAAACCGTATCTTAGTACAATATAGTTTAATAAATCATTAATCTTATAAAATGAGATTTTAAAAAATGCTGGCACCTTATTTTAGTCTATCTACATAGAAAGATGATTTGGTTCAAAAAGACAGTTGACTGTAGCTTTTATCATTCTGGATTCTGTTTTGTAAACTAGATCTCTACCATATTAAGTAAGCTAACAAAGATTTAGCTTTTTCAAAAGGCACTAGTATCGTATGTTAGATATTTTGAATAATAAAAATTTCAAAGCTAGATTGTTCACCTTTATTTCTCTTTGATTTTCCCTTTTAATTTGTGTTACCTGATATAAAATCTTCAAACGATCCCAGAATTTTGTGCCAACTGTTATTTCAAGACACTGTGAAACACTTTGAGAAGATAAAAGCAAATAAAGGTATAATCCAATGACACAATTTAGTAATTTGCATTGGAACCTGATCTCAACAAATGTAGTAATTATTCTGAGTCTTGGATGAATTTTAAATGGTTGAAGGAATTTCGTATCAAAATTTTTTAGCTCTTCAAAGTATTTTCCTGATGATTCTGTGTGTGACTTTTCACATGAGCAGGTTTAGGTGGTAGTTTTGAATGTATCACCTTATATTTTCTTTGTGTCATAAAAGAAATGTGTATTTACAGACTTAAAACTAGAATAGTTTTTATTCTTGATGATGTTTTTCTCCTAGAACATCATGTATCAATCAGTCATTTATTATTTTAAAGTGCTTTCATAAATAAGTTAATATGCTGTGTTATCTAAAAACATCTTAACTTTTGGAGGTTGGAGAGTGAGGAAGTATCCTAATCACATTAGAGTTTTTTGAAGTTGAGTTTTGATGTAAGGTAGTGTCTAAACAAGCCAGATGACTAGCTTGCAAATCCTGCTACACTTCAGAATTCCAACCACAGTAATTAACCACAAATATTATAATCAGGTCTGATCTTGCCAGGCTGAGGGAGTTTGTTTCTTGGAGCTATTTTGAATTTGTAGCGAAAATATAGTAAGAAAAGATAGAATTAAAGGTGATTTTCATGTGCAGTGGTAAAACTCAGTGAAATAGTATATTCGCAGGACATTTTTGTTCACTTAGGAAAGTAAAAGTTTGGGGAAAGTTTAGTCAGAGTTAAAGTAGTACCCTAGTATTTTAGGCACAGTTAAATTCTCTGGAAGCTAAGGACATATGAAATTCTTAAAGTGAAAAAAATCTGTGGAATAACCTGCAGAAAGTTCTGGAGTACCTCAGAAATGGTAAGAAAGGTTTCAGATCAGTTGGGCTTACCTTACCAAATTCTCTCACAGATGCTATAGTCCTTGACAGTGAGATAAGCCTTGGCATTTCTGGTGTGCATTTCAGTTATACCAATGACTTTCTCCAAGTTTATGTTAAGCATGCAGGGTTACATCTTGTAGTGTAACATCACTACTACAGTAGAACAGAAACATGCATTTGCTCTATTTTGCTTTTAAAGATAACTTAGTTATTACCATTTGTATTACTGATTTTGTAAGAAATACAAAATATTGTAATCTAGATTATGAAGAAATTATTCTTAGAAAGCAAATTGAAGAAATCATTTGCGATAGACGCTACATGTCTGGTTTTAAGATTTTAGATATCAACTCAAAATAGAAAATTAATTGGTTAGAATAAGGGTTATTCAAGCATATACCATGAAGCTTATATTTAAAATGCATGCTTTGATTTTGTAAATCTTTAGACTTCTGTCAAAATGAATGATTGATCTTACATTAATTCTCCTCAGATAACAAGAACCTTAAAAGTTGTTTCATTGGCCTTTCTAACTTTTGCTTTGTTTTAAAGAATGAAATGTTCATTTTTATGTCGTTTTTACATGTTCTTGTTAGACACATTTTGTGAGCTTCCCTTTTCTCTCATTCTTTAATGAAAAAAAATTGTTACCAAAGCAGTTACTACTTCTTATCCATAAAGCTAATATTAATGTTAAGGTAGAACTTATTATGTGTCAGTCATGTTCTGTGGACTTTTCATGTATAATTCATTTAGTCTTCATAATACTACTGGTTATGCCAGCCTATGCCTATCTTATAGTTGAGCAAACAGAGACACAGAAAGTAAAAAGTAACTTGTCCAAGTTCACACAGCTAATAGGTAGTGGAGTGGGATTGAAACTCGGTAATTTGCACCCAGATTGCTGCAAATTCTGAATTCAGTTGGAGTTGCTGATTTATTCTAGAGTGGGGACGAGATGAACCTAGAGACAAGGGGTGATTTGTGTTTTTAAATGTTTGTACTTTGTTTGTTTTTTGAGACAGCGTCTCGCTGTGTATTTCAGGCTGGCCTGGACTCACTGTGTAGCCCAGGTTGGCCTGGAACTCGTAATCCTCCTGTCTCAGGCTCCAGAGTGCTGTGATTGTATGTGTGGCCATCACACCCTGCCTAAATGTTTGTACTTTTAACAAACTGTTTTATTTTAAATACGTTAAGAGTAATTCATGTTTAAAGAGTGCTTGATCTGCTCTAAAAAGAAACATTTGTTCATGGAAGTTAGCTCACAGCTAATTAAAAAATTGTTTTAGAGCAAGGAGGTATAATGGGGAAGCATTCACATGGGGCAGCAAAGATTGTTAGGAGAGGAGGACTGTGAAGCACCATGAGATTGATGGCATGGGGAGAAGCACAGTAGTTGTGGAATCCAAAAGATGTGTACTGCATATTTTCTTACTTGACTGCTCTTTATTTTTATTTTTTTCCAAAAGGAGACCTTGCTGCTTCCAAGTCCCTTTACTGAGAGCATTGCTATGATAGAGCATTCAGCTATAAACCCACAGAGAAGACATTGAGAACAACACTGGAATATAAGCCACTGACTTGAGATTTGTTGTAAATCATGTTACATCCATGCAGATTCTCTAGACAGGACTTTTGTCTGCATAATCTTTCAGATGGGAATCCCTTGTTCTTCATCAGGCTTTAATGGTTTACATTTGCGTGAGTCACTTTTTTGTTACTGTAGCAAAATATCTGAGGCAAGCTAACTCTGTTAAAGAAAGAGGTTTATTTTGGTTGATGGTAAGGAAGACTCAAAGGCCATGATTGGGCTACCAGATTGTTTGACCCTCTAATGATGACCTTGCTTGGTGTCCCAAGGTGGCAGAGAGTATATATGTCTATGTTTCTCTTTCTCGTGTTATAATGCCACCAGGTTACAATCATGCAGGCACTGCACTAATGACCTTATATAAATTTAATCAAAGGGCTTACCTATCCATACCATAGTCTACTCTGTTAATATTAACATATGACTTTGGGGATCAAACTCCTATGTGCATAGGGTAGGGGGACAAACTATAACCATAGCAACAGTATATGTACTCCTTAGTGAGTTGCTCTTTCTGGCAGACAGGTTTTACCTCACTACCTTGATCTTTGGGAATCAGTTGGAAAGTAAACTATAAATATAGGTTTATTATTTGTCTCTTGATGTAACTCATATATGCTGACTTACTTTTTTTGTGACAGAGTCTCGCTATGTAGTTTAGGGTGGCCTTGAATTCACTGTGTAGCTGGGCTGGCCTCAAGCTTGCTGTCAACCTGCCTTAGCCTCCCAAGTGCTGGGATTAACAGGCGTGTGCCACCAAGCCTGACCGTTGTTGATTTATTTCTAAAATGCAGAAAGAACTGATTTCACTTTTTATTCTTTCACTAAAATCCTCTTGCTCATTTAACCACTGTTACCTAAGAATTTTGTCAGGTTCTTCACTAGAACAGGACAAGAGTAACTCCCTTGGAGTAGCTAGAGGATTGACCAGGGAACATTTACAGAGATATGAAAAGATGGAACTGACTCCTAGATCATACTGTGATGGGGTGGGGAGAGACACCAGGCACCTCACTAGATACCCTAGACCTGTATCACTGCCCCGTAAGGTAGGCACTAGCCACAAGTTGCTTTTGGGAACCTAAAATGGCTAGTATGAATTTACTGTAAAATGTACTCAGATTTTAAGGCAAAATACAGAAAGGCCAGAAGAAGGGATGGCGGGTAGAATACCTCATTAATAATTTAAAAAATATCATCTCACATGTTGAGATAGTAATATTTTGACTGTTTAGTGTTGAGCCTAGTAAAATATATTATTAAACTTAATTTCACCTATTTTGACTTTAATATGGTTGCTAGACCATTGATGGCTCATAGTAAATTTCTAGTGTCAATGCTGCTAGGAGCAGAAAGCATGGGACATGTAAAGGGAGAAAGCATTAAGTAGTAGTTTTTCTTGGAAATAATAATGTGTCTGTGTCAGACACCAGGGGAATAATACAGAACAGGAAGATGTACCCTTTGTAACTCATACAGTCTTTAAATTAAGAACTTCAGATTTGAAGCCCACATCCCTTGCTGTAGGACATAAAAGGCTCTCCCGTGGTTTGACTCTGCCCTTCTACCTTCATGCTGCAAATGTTCTAACCTACTCTCATATTCTGTTTTTGATGGGCTACAGTTGATTCTTGCTCTTTCTAGGAGTTATGATGTTTAGTGAATTAGCAAATATTGAGCCATTGCTTCTAGGGAAAATACAGGGTTAGGGTCCTGTGAGCTTCTGGTTACAACTTTTTACTAAAGTAAAGGACTTTAGTAAAGAACAGGACTTTATGTGTTTGAATGGAAATATTTAACATATTGCTATTTTGTAAACATTAGCACTGTAACTGTTGACTGAATAATGCTTATCTGACACATGTATTTTCTTCATAAGACACATTACTACCTTCTACTTAGAAGCACCACACAGTACTTCAGAACTTTGCTTTGGCACCATTTTAAACAGCAAAAGTGAAAAAAAAAAGTCACCTTAGATAGACAACAAGAAGGATACTTGTTTTACAGTATGAGAGTTGAAGGAAGGGCTGGGCATTTGGCTCAGTGCCTGGCAGGTGCGAGGTTGTGAGTTCAATCCCCAGTGCCAAAAAAAAAAAAAATGAGTTGGAGAAGACAGTGTCTGCCTACTCAGATGGGCACTATTACTTGTGGAGTGCTAAACATGGGGTACTTCGGAAAATAATGACAGTAATAAAGGCAGCTAATTTTTATGAATCAGATTATACTAGATTATGTACTTTTACACTTTATCTTATTTAATATGCATCCAAACTTGTAGAGTAAATGTTGTTTCCAGTTATTACAGACCGGAAAACTAAAGCTCAGAAAAGTTGAATACCTTTCCCAAGATCGCACAGGTAGTGAATGGTGAAAGTGACATGACTTCCATTATTATCTGGAGGTTCACTGACCCCGGAACCAAGTTGAGAGAGCTAGTCAGGTGGGGCTGCCATTCCCAATAGGGGTTCTGTTCTGGGTGGAGAAGAGTCAAGTTACAGCTCACAGACCAGATTACCACAGACAAATGCTTTCTGGTTGAAATGACTGCATGTGAAATGACTTTTGCCAGAGAGGTTGAGGGTCTCTAGGTATTTGTTGTCTGTAGTAAAGGTTCCGGCTGTGTGCTTCAGCTGCTGCCATTCTGCCATCTAACCAGCCTCTTTGCACTCTTGCTGCATATCTTTTCTCTGCTTTGTCATTTTTGCTCAGTGATGACTCCTTGAGCCTTCATCATCTTGTAGTGTCTGCCTATGTGTCTTTTCAGTTTCTTCTTTTTCCTCCCACTGAACAACTCCCTCCTATATATCCCCAAGACTGTAAATGTATTTGGCCCAACCAGTCGCCCTTGTTGCTGGATGAAAATTTTGTGCCAGCAGTCCTCACAGGCCTCTGAGCATCCTGTAGGGTGGATGCCTGACTCCAGTGCCAAGAGAAGAGTCTTATGGTATAGCAGTGATGTCTTCTGTTCAAGGAACTGGATAAAAGTGCCTCATGACAGCTACTCATGTGCCCTTAGCAAGGTCTGTGGACATGGGTCAGAAGAGAGGAGAACAGTGTGGGACTATGTGACATTACCAAGATCTTTGAAACTCAAGCTAGAAAACCAATTTAAATTCTCTGAATTTTGTGCATAACTTTTAGTATAGTCTTTCATTTAGGTAACAGGCCTGGATATGTTTATCAGCGTTAACCAGTGTTATGTACAGTTAGCTTTAGGGTTGAAATAGAATTCCAGTGATGACTCTCTTGAGCCCCTTTGTGATCTCCCTGGATTGATCTCCCACCATTCAATTTATTCCAACTCCTGGGTAACCTCAAGACAAATTGAAATTAGATTCTGGAAGAAACTATCTAATGAACTTAATTGGAAGTACTATCAAAGATCTGGATCAGGTAAAGAGTAGCAAGGTAACAGGTGTAAACGAAGTGGTTTCTTGTTTTGTTCTGTCTTTTGAGACAGTCTCGCTATGTAGTTCAGGCTGGCCATGGACTCCCTTTGTAACCCAGGCTGACCTCAAACCTGCATTGATCTTTCAGCATCAGTCTTCTGAGTACTGGGATTAAAGTTGTGCACCACCACGCCCAGCTGGAAGTGGTTTCTTACACAGGGGTTAAGGTGATGAGAAGACACCAAAGTAAGAGAAACCAACACCTGAGCCATGAAAACTAGGTGTTCGCTAGAACAAAGAGTTTGGACTGTAGATACGGCGGTAAATGGGGACACAGTTGAGCTTATGGAGGTGTAGGACTTTTCTGTGTGTTCCAGTCACCTAAATTCACTGTATTTTTATGGTTCCTACAAGTACTGTATTGTATTTGCTGTGGTTTACAATTAGTGCCTGGAGGTACTGAGATAAGTCTAAGGGCTAGAAATAAATAGAAACACAAATAATTATATTACAGTGACATTGACTTAAAAGGAAATTCAGAGAAAAAGTTCATATTTTCTTGGTGATACTGAGAGGAAAGAACAGAAAAATCTGATACATATCATAGTATTGGAAGGTAATCAGCGTTTGGTTCCTCTAGTGGAGTTAGAGTTCACATTGGGAGGCCACCAGTTAACTGCACATTTCAATGCTATGTGAGGCAGTCCTGATGTGAACTATCTAATCCTCTTATAATGTTACGGTGGAAGATCTCTAGAGATGGACATTTCACAAACTTGCAAGATGATGTACACATTTTTCAAATATTTTGCTTAGAACATTTCCTTGTGCCATTATACCATTTTGAGATATTTATTTACTAGCTTTTATCAGAGAATGAAGAATTGTGAAGAGAGCATGACATTTGCAGTCAGAGCTTTAAATCTCATTCTTTAACTTAGGAGTTTTGAGACCTCAGACAGCTCAGTAAACATCACTGAATCTGTTTTCTTCTCCATAAAATGTGTGACAATATCTGCTTTATAGAGCTCTGAAAACTAACTAGGATAATGCAGCACCTACTGTAGTACCCAACCTTACTAATGACATACCACCTAAAATAATACAGGTTGAACACCTCTACCTCAAAAACTTAAAGTGTTGCGTGATTTTGGAACGTTTTGAATTTTCAAATTAGACTTGCTTGACTGGTGAAGAATAGTTTCTGCTAAAGAAGGAAGTAGGAACATCATCTGGAGTTAAAGAACTGTGTTAGATGGATAGTCCAGGTGAGAGATATTGAAGATCTGTTACAGAAGCAGTAGTAATGAGGAAAGGTGCAGGAGGGGAGACTTGAAAATACTTGAGAGATTGAGTTAGCCATATTGATGCTCTGATAAGAAAAATATAGACTTCTAAGGAAAATGTTCAGTAAAATGTCTTGTAGGTGGAGCATTCTAAGGTAGGGAGGAAAAATGAATCAATTCAATTTGTGAGTGGACACCTAGCAGGCAGCTAGATTTTTGAAGTGAAAGCTAAGATGTAAAGCTGAAAAGAAAGATTTTTGGGAAGCCATGGAGCTAGGTGGTCCTGATATAGGGGAGTGAAACTCCCAACCTACTAGACGTCCGGTACAAGTTTGTGTTCTGTAAAATCGAAGAATGAATTTTAGGAACAACAGAGGTTAAGAGCAGAATATATTTATTGAGAGAAAGAAAGCTTCTGTCTGGGAACAAGACAGAAGTGGTCCTGAGTGAGTTGCCAAAGACTGTCTTTCCTAGGGACTTTTATAGAGCAAAACGATGAGGTGAAGTGGGTCCAACATGGGGAAACATGGGAACTCACAAGGCGAAGGGGCATGAGGTGGGACAAAACTACGGTCAGCCAGTAAGATTAATTGTTCAGGTAAAATTGACCAAATCCAGGGACAAATGGGGAAGCGAGTCACATAGCAAGCGGGCATGCTTAAGGAGCAGTGACTCTTTCTGTAGGGGCTTAGGATGGTGACTCCTGGCTTCCTCAAGGTGGTCCATACCTATTTAGAATATCAATCCTTTGTGTTTATACTTAGGGTGTGGTTGCATATGTTTTGTCTTTGTGTTGAGATCTGGCCCGAAGCAGAGGTGTCTGCCTCCTCCGGTGTTCCAAGGTATCTGGCCTTCTGCACTGGCTCCTTTGAGGGCCCATCCCTGTCTGACTGCCTATAAAATTTCTAACTAACTCAGCTGCCTGTAACAGTACCACCAAAGAAGCTATAAAATGGCAGTTCTTGATTCTGTTGAATATCTAAGTTACCTGAGAAAGTTTTAAGAGAAATCCTGATCATCAAACCTTAACTTTTAAACTCCCTGATTTAGTGTGCCTGGAGTAGCACCCTGGCTATGTTTTTTTGTTTGGTTGGTTTTTTGTTGTTTTTCTTTTTCATTTTTTATTGTAAAATATATGTAACATAAAATTTGCCATTTTACTCTTTTTAAGTGTACCATTCAGTAACATTAAATACATTCACAAAGTTGTGTAACCATTGCTATTGTTCATTTCCAGAATTTCATCACCCTAAGAGGAAACATTCTACCCATGATTAACTCCCCCTTCCCTTCCCTTTTTCCAGGCCCTGATAATCTCTCTTCTGCTTGCTATCTCTATGAATTAAGTTGTTTCAAATACCTAATATAAGTGAAATCATAATAAGTAGCCTTTTATGTCTGCTTTTTCATTTACGGTGTTTTCAAGATCTAGCCACATTTTAGCATTTATTAGTGCTTTATTCCTTTTTAAGGATAATAATATCCTGTTGTGTGTATCTTCATATTCTGTTTGTATTCTGTGGGAATCCCACAATAATTTGAGTTATTACCACCCCAGCATTACCCTCCCTGCTACCTTGCTCTGGGGATTAAACCTGAATGGAGGCTAAACTCATGTACATGCCAAGCATGTGTGCTACCACTGAACTACATCCTCAGCTCTTATTTCTACCTTTTGCCTATCATGAATAGTGCTTCTTGGATTATAAATGTACATATTTGTTTGAAACCCTGTTTAAGTTCTTCAGAGTGTGTACTACAAGTAGAATTGCTGAAGCACACAGTAATGTACCTTTTTGGGGGGGCATGTCAGTGCTGGGGCTCAAACAGATGCTCTACCACTGAACTGGAGCCCCAATCCAGTTTGTACTTTTTGAAAGCTCCCCAGCTGATGTTTGAATGTAAGTATATGGCCATACTGTGGCACACATGCCATAGGTTTGCCACCACTGACCTTTGTCATAAAACAAGGGTCCATAAATTTTGAGTTAGTGTCTTGGTAGGAAATTATATATGTCTTATGTGTGCTTTTATTGTTTAACTTTGTTCAGATTCTCAGAGAAGTTCACAGACCCAAAATTAGTGGGGTTTTTTGTTGTTGTTGTTATTGTTGTTGTTTTTGATACCAGAATCAAACTCAGGACCTTGCACTTTTCAGGCAGGCACTTATGCTGCGGAGCCATATCTCTGGCCCCAAAATTAGTGGTAAGCATTGCTAAAGAGCCTTTTTTTTTTTTTTTTTTTTTTTTTTTTTGTGGCACCAGGAATCGAACTCACAACCTCGCACCTACCAGACAGGTGCTGAAGCCACCAAGCCAAACTCCTAGCCCTAGTTTTTTGAGGCAGGGTCGCACTGTGTAGCCCAGGCCGGCTTTGCGCTCGAGTTGTAGCCCAAGCTGGCCTCAAACTCACAATGCTCCACCTACCTCAGCCTCCCGAGTGCTGGGATTAAAGGCGTGCACCACCACGTAGAGAGCCTCATTTTAATACTTATTTTATTTTATTTTACTTTATTTTAAAGAGGATAAAACCAAGGAAAATAAAACAGAATAAAACCAATCAAAAATAAACTAGCATAAGTGATACAGGACTTCAAAACCTTATGAAACCAACAATAGTTACCATAATGCCTTTTGTTGTCTTCAAAATAGCTGCAGATACTTTCGGACATAGTAAAAATTGAACAGTACAGAATAAAATAGAAACAGTAAAACCAGTACAGTGAATGCAATAAAGGACTTCAAAGCAAACTACTAGTAAATTCAAAATGGCTACCATAATATGTCTTGTTATCTTTCAAATAGCTGCTCATGTCATCAGATTTAACATAAACAAAACAAAAGAGAATAAATGGTTTTATTCCCTTTATTTTATTTATTTATTTATTTTTTTTCTGTTGCAACAAATCAATGAAAATGATATGGTTTCCTGGCCGGAATGGCTTCCTGGTGAGGCCTGGATCCCCATCCCCACAGACTGCGAATGGCCCAGACTCACGGAGAGAGGCTTTGGTGGGGCTGACCCCACTCTGGCAGCAGCTGGCGCATGGTGCTGGCTTCCGGGTGGGGATTATCTCCTTGTGAGGCCTCTGGTTCTCTCCCCCTGCAGTCCATAAATGACACAGACTCTGAGAGCCTTATTTTAAAATAGACAAAAATTGGACACTTCTGTGAAAAAGTATCTAAATAGGCAAATTAGCACTCAAAAAAGATGCTTACTGTCATTAATTATTAGGAAAATGTATATCGGACCCACAGTGAAATAGTACTTAAACCTACTAAGGTGGCCATAATTAAAAAAAAAAAAAAGAAAGAAAGAAAGGAAAAGAGGGCCAGGGAGTTAGCTCAGTGGTGTAAGTGCCTGCCAGGCAAGTGTGAGACTATGAGTTCAATCCCTGGTACCACAAAAAAAAAAAAAAAAAAAAATAAAAAAAAAAAAGAATAAATGCTGGCAAAGTTGTTGCAAAATTGTAACTGTTGTACATTGCTGGTGAAGCATAAAGTGATGTAGCTACTTTGGGAATCAGTTTGACAACTCTTCAAAATTATAAACATAGAGTTCAATACGATACAGCAGTTCCATTCCTGTGGATACATCAAGGAAAATTAAAAACATTTATTTATATAAAAAATGTGTATACAGTTGACTGTGGTGGCATATGCCTTTAATCCCAGCATTCAGGAGACTGAGGCAGGAGCATTGCTGTGAGTTCGAGGCTTGTCAGGGCTACATAGTGAGTTAAAGAGTGGTCTGAATTATAGAGCAAGACCCTGTCTCAAAAAACAAAAAAACAAAAAAACAAAAAAAAAAAACAAAACCACACACAGATTATACAGTACTATTATTGATAGCAGCCAAAAAAAAAAAAAAAACAGTTCAGATGTCCATCAACTGATTGAAGGACAAAGGAAGTGTGATATATCTATTATAATGGCATATTTGGCCATTATTGATCAACTCTGAAAGTATTATACTAATTAAAACAAGACAAAAGAGGTTAATGTGACTGTATTTATACAAAATGTCCAGATCAGGCAAATCCACAGAGACAGAAAGGAGATTAGTGGTTGCCAGGGCTGGGGAGAGGAACGAATGGAGAATAAGATGGAATTTCCTTTTTGAGGTGATGAAAATGCTCTAGAATTAGGATGTTAGTTGCACCACTCCCATCAATAGATTTGAAACACTTTTAGAGCACACTACTAAAAGGGTAAATTTCAACCAAGTGTAGTGGTGCATGGCCGCAGTCTCAGCACTCTGGGAAGCTGAAGCAGGAGGATTGCAAATTCTAGCCCAGCCTTCACAAGTTAGCAAGATACTATCTCGAAAAGGGAGGGTAGAGGGCATTGGAAATGCAGCTCAATGTGAGGGACTTATGTTTAGTCCCTAGTCATGGGTGGGGTGAATTTCGTAACATATGAATCAGTATCAAAAAGCTGCTAAAAATGAATTTGAAACAAAGATGACTGAGAAGAGGATTGATTGGGCCAAGGTAGGGGCCTGGATTACTCCAGAAAGGGAGAAGATCCCATGAAAGTAGATAAAGCACTGTTGGGTTTGTATCTGCCCCCCTCTCCAGCTTTGTGTACTTGAAGACAGGCTTGTGGAAGGTGATTGGATTACTGGGGCTCTATAGGTAACTTTGCTGTTAGGAGGTGGGGCCTGGCCAGGGGAGGCAGGTCTCTGGGGTCGTGATGTAGAAAGCCATACAGTATCTCCTTCCCTCACTCTCTGTTTCCCCACTGCCATGACTTTGTTCTGCCACACAGCCTTCCATCACATACCGACCATACAAGGACTGAAACTTCTAAAACATTAGCCAAAATAAACTCCTAATTTGTTGATGTCAGGTATTGAGGCCCAGTGACAAGGAAGTGACTGACACAGGTAGAAAAGAATAGTTTAGGAGGAGCACCTATGGAATGCTATGTACTGGAAGCTGCAGATAAGAGAAATTCAGAGAAGAATTGTGGGGAACTTAGGGGAATGGTGAGTGTTGCAGCACAGTGGGAAACTTTCAAACATAACATGCAGAGTGCTAGAACCTGTTTAGGTTTTGGGTACAAATGTCATGAAGGACAAAGGGGCAGATTGAATGCAAAAAAGGTAACTGCTTTGGATTGTGAAGTTGGTGGAAGGGAACTGGAATACAGTACAGGCCTGAATTCTCTTATTTCAATCTCCAAATTCAACAAACTCTGAAAATGGAAAAATTTGGTAGCTCATTTGGCCTAACCTGAATGGATAGATGTAAGATGATTTGTAATCTTCATTTTTCCCACTTAGTGTTAATACTCATTCATACATTTCATTGTACAAATAAAATTGATTTCATTTATAGAAGTGTTTCTGTAGGCCTCTCTGGAATTGCAATGAAATATGTGTGTTCTACGTATCATCTTTCTAAAATTGATACACACAAGTTCTAAGTCGGTTGGTCCCGCATGTTTGAGGTAAGAAACTTCAGACCTATCCTCTTTGGACAAGTGCAGCTGTGAAGGAAAAGTGTGAGACTGAATGGTAGCTAAAGAGAGATTCAGATTCAAGGGACCTTTTATACAACAGGATTTAGTCACCCAAGTATGTTTGTAGGTTAGAGAGAAAGAGGTTGAAAGTGTGAGATAGAGACACCCCACTGTCACAGCAAGGTCTCAGATGGTGAAGAAGGGAACAGAAGTGGGCTTGAAATGGTTAGTCTTTACAAAAGGGATCATGCATCCTCTGAGACACCAGAATTAATGTTGAAGACAGAGGTAGATATCTTTGTAAGAAGGGAGGTTAGGAAAATCAGAAGTTGTAAAAGCTGGAAATAATCTTCTAGGTAAAAAGAAATTGCCAACCTAAGAACAAAGTTCAGGGTTGGATGGCAAGACCACCACTCCTGGACAGTTTCAAAAACCGTGAACTGTCTGTGGACCCTCTGCTCTAGAGCTGAGAGCTTTTCCCCATCATGCTCAGCATCCTCCTCTAGGGATCAGGAACTTGGGATGAAGTTACGCAGGATGAGTTCCGTGAGAGGAGAGGTGTGGAAGGGAGCTGAGAGCACTGGAGGTGAGGAGTGAAAGAAGTGAGAAAACAGCAGGGGACACAATCCTCTGCGCACAGAAGACCAGCTATGTGAAAGAAGACAGAAATAAAGCCAGTCTTCTAGGAGGCTGGGCAATAAATGGCCTTCTAGTGGGAATAATTCGAGCAATAACAAGACTCAGGATATGACTATAGGCAGCATGGCTGAAGTGAAATTGAGGTGAACTTTCTTGGAGTTGAGACAGATAAGGACCTGTGAGGACAGTAATTAACTCAGTCGTCTAGGCTTTGAAATCACTGGCTGATGACTAGATTTGGACTAGATGGAAAGAGCTAATCAGATGCCAGAATCTTTAATAAGTGTGAGGAGGATTCAGTGGCATGTTGGTGAGATTCAGAGTGTCGTATAACAGGTAGAGAGAAGACATTTTCAAAGGAGCAGAGGTGTTTATAATGATGGCCTAGTAGCTGCCATGAGGGAGAAGGAGGATGTGACTCCAGATGTGACTGCTGTGAGGGATGAGGAGGATGTGACTCTAGCTACAGCTTCAGTAGGACTGGACAGTAAGGAAGTGGTAGCCTGTCGGGACAGTCAGAAGGGGACTTGAGAACACACGTTCTGTTGACGCCAGGACTTCTTTGTTTTCCAGTGGCATCCAGCCCTGGAATTCCAAGTGCTTCTCTTCTAGTCACTGCTGGGCAGACTTCAGCAGATCCCCCACATGGTCCTTCTCCAGTTATTCTGTTTTTGTTACGCTGGGATAAAGCCTAAAGCCCAGAATCTCCACGCATGCGCATGCGTGCGTGTTTTCCTAAGACATTTTCTAACTATGTTGGCTTTGATCTCCTAGGCACAAGCAATTCTTCAGTCTTCACACTTTAGTCTCCAGAGTGTTAGGATGCAGGTGTGCACTACCCCTCCAGCAAGAAATCTGTTTTAGAACTCCTTTGGTGATTCATTAGTAACCAAAACTGGGAACCACTAGTGGAAACTATATTTTGCTTTCATCTCCACAGTAGCATTGTATCAAAATGCCTAGTTGACACCAGTGTATCTAAAGCATAATCCTGCTGAAAATATTTCAAAGATGTTCAGTTACAAATGGTCAGTTTAAAATTTCCTAAACTGTGCGGGAAAAGGTTACCTTTATTAAACAAAAGAAATAAATACTGAAACTTATAATTGCAATGTAATTTCTAAATATTTACAAACTGTACTTCTCTATTGAACAGTTTTCCCAAGTTATCAGTATCAAGCTAATTAGCTTCTGGATTTTGTTAGTGGTTTTTTAGGTGGCTTTTTGTTTTTAATGATTGCTTTATTGAAATTAAACTCACAAAATATAAAATTCAGCCTTTCAAAGTTTAGTGATGTTTTATTTATTCACAAGTGGTGCAGCCTTTATCAAATTTCAGAACACTTTCATCAACCCCAAAAGCAACCCTGTGCTCATTAGCACTAAGTCGCCATCTTGTCCCCCACCCCCTCCCCTAGTAACCACTAATCTACTTTCTGTTTCTATGGATTTGCTTACTCTGAACATTTCATATAAATGCAGTCATACCACATGGGCCTTTTGCAATGTCCTGTTAACTCTCTTCAGCCTCTCCTCCCCACACTGCCAGAAATGTCATCTATGCCACAGCCATGCTAATCTCTCTAGCATAACTATGATTTATTTCACCACCTCCAGTTCAAAACTTTTCATTGTACCTATGGTTTATTAAACAATAAGAACTACTACTCTTCACTCTAGCATTTAAGATTTTCAGGTGCTGGTGCTGGAAAAACTGGCTTTCTAATTGCTGTAAACTAAAGCTAGATCCATGCCTATCACCATGCACTAAAATAAAGTCCAAATGGATCAAAGATCTGAATATAAAGACAGAGACACTAAACTTACTAGAAGACAGAGTAGGTAAAAATCTCTATGACATAGGAGTAGGCAGAGAGTTCATGAACAAAAATCAGATTGCACAGGAAACACTTCCCAGAATCAACACCTGGGATCTCATCCTACTAAAAAGTTTTTGCATGTCAAAGGAAATCTCCAGCAAAGTGAAAAGAAAACCCACCGACTGGGAAAATATCTTAGCCAATTGTCCATCAGACAAAGGACTTCTATCTAAAACATATAAAGAATTAAAA
>RJWM01032095.1:0-21737 GCA_004363535.1 Dasyprocta punctata | reverse complement strand
GAATTTTAGTAATGTGTGGTTCAGCTCTGAGTGGTGTTTATATAGTCAAGGATGTAAACACTCACTATTGATTTAATCAAAATTATGCTATTGAAAGGATGGAGAATAGGAAGTGTGGGTGTGTATTGTGAGTTTGGAAAGGACAAAATTCACTTTCTTTTATAGATAACAAAGCAGAAACATCAAGAGACAGTATGAAGAGTTATTAGTTAGAGGTATTGTAAGGTAGTTAAATTACTGAGCAGGTTGTTTCATCCTCTGGAAAGAGTGTTCTACTTTTGTACCCTGGTCATGGCCTCTTTGGGGATGAAGCATTTTCTCTCATCCTTGTTTCTGGATTTGGCTGCCTGACTTGTTTTGGACAATGGGATTTTGCCAGATGTAACATAGGAGAGCCCTTAAAATGTGCTTCTGCTATTGGGCTTGTCCTCTTGTGCTGCTCTTACTGCCATAGGAAGACATACTCTGGTTGCTGCCCCTCCAGTGTCTGCAGCAGATCACACACATGGATCAGAGCTCCACAGCCCTCCAGTGAAAAGCAGTGCTTTCAGCCACCACACAGCTATGGGAGTGAGAATGAAGTTTGTTGCTCCATGCCATTGAGGTTTTCTACATACTTGTTACTCAGCAAAAGTTGACTGTTACACATGAAGATAAATAGCAGAGTAGCTGGTTAAAAGAAGGAAGAAGAACTGCTTCCACTGAAAACAAAGTGGGGTAAAATGAACGGGATGAATAGTTTTTCATAACAAATCTCATGGAGATGTTTGGTTCTTTAAACCATATGTATGACTTCTAAGGTCATCAAGTGATGTGTTCATTATCTTTTTAGTGGAACAAGGGAAAAAGTCACAGATATTGCTAGTTGTTTTTGGAATCTATTCATGTGTTAAGGGGAGAATGCTGTTCACCATACAAACAGCTCACTCATATACTAGTAGGTAGCATTGTGCTGATGCTGCAAGTACAAAGTGGGATTCTACCAAAGTTATATATATATATATATATATGCATAGATATATAATATATATGTGTGTATATATATATGTATACATTGCTCCAAATTACGTTTTCTTGATTTTTTTTTTCTTTTTGGCTTATGCTGAGGCTTGAGCCCAGGGTCTCCATACTGATCTACATCTCCAGACACCCTTTAGTTTTTCGGGATTTTAGTAGATGTGTGCAGTACATAATGTTTACATTCCTTGGGTGGAGTTGGTGCGTGTACAAAACACATCTTCCTTCCTTTTTTCATCTGCTTTCCCTCCACTCCTCTCTCTCCTTCCATCTCTTGACCCCTTCCCATATGAGAAAGTTCTATCTCTTTATTTCCTGCTTTCTATCTTTTGTTTTTCTCTTTATTTATATGTTGGGTTTCTGATATAAGGGAAAACCAAGCAATTTTTAAGCCTGTGTCTGATTTATTTCACTGAACATTATGGTTTTAATGTGCATCCATTTTCTTACAAATGACTGAAGTTTATCTTTCTTTATGATAGAGTAGTACTCCATTGTATAAATGTCACATTTTCTTTATCCATTCATCTGTTGATGGACATATAG
Source organism: Dasyprocta punctata (assembly GCA_004363535.1). Taxonomy (NCBI): domain Eukaryota; kingdom Metazoa; phylum Chordata; class Mammalia; order Rodentia; family Dasyproctidae; genus Dasyprocta; species Dasyprocta punctata. Next base: position 20,174 of record RJWM01032095.1, on the reverse strand, counting down.
GCCTGTTCCAAGATTTAGCTGTTATGAAATGTGCTACTATAAACATTGATATGCATGTATCACTGTAATATGGTATCTTAAATTCTTTTGGAAAGATACCTAGAAAGAGAATAGAATTTCTCAGTCAGATGGAATTTCTAGTTTTTGGTTTTTGAGGAATCTCCCATCTCTTTTAAAAATATTTTATTTGAATACAAATTCTCTCCAATTCACTAAGTTGCCCAGACTGGGCTTCTACTTGTGATCCTCCTTCCTCAGCCTCCCAGAGTGCAAGATTACAGGCAGGTGCCACCATGTCTGGCCTGTTGCAAATTATTTAAGTTGGCCTCCTTTTCTTGGCTTGAGTTCCTGGGGGCAGGATGCATGTGTCATTTATCTTGCTAGAGCTGGCATTTAATACAGAGCTTGGCAACATGTAATCACTCGGTGAGTATTCAGCTGAATTATACTACTGCATGATTATTTTGATGATTCGTCTCAAAATGCTTCAAATGTTATTTGTATTTTACTGAATCTAAAAGATATTTACTTTTTTTCTCACAATGAAAAAATCACCATTCTCATGTTCAGAAATAATGTGTAACTCTTTTAAGGAGGATAGATTGATGTTTTAAGTATTAAAATGAATAAGAGAACTGCAACCTATCTTGAGGTATAAGTATTATAGAGAATTTGGATTTTACAGATGTGTATGTTTCTTAGATGAAGAGTTCTCATGCAGTAATAAATGCAGTCATAGCTTCAGGCATTTTATAATAGGTTTAGGAGGGTAGTTTATGAGCAAAGGAAATAAAATATGGTATTTATCTGTCACCTGAAACTATGGAGGGTCCTCAAAACTGTTGGAATTGCACCATTCCTATTTATTCTTTATTTTGTTTTGCTTTTAGGGAACAGGGATCATGTAATGTAATCAGTGGCTCGTTAAATGGCTTGTGAGTTCTCTGGGCTCTTCCTCTTGTGTTTGCAATTGTTTATGAAATAAAAGGCTTGTTTTTATTTAAATTGTATTATCATTTCTTAACTCCTTTTCTTTGTTTTCCTTTTTAAATAGTGTAGTGACTATGATTTGGATTTCGGAACTGAGTGTTTGCAGTTGGCTCTGAAATACTGTTGTACTAACGCCAAACTTGTGGAAGGATCACCTGATCTCTGGAAGGTAAGAGAGAAGGTACTTTGCTCTGGCACATCTCCCTTGCGTGTGCGCATGTGAGCATGTACACGCCCTTACATTTTAAAGTGAAAGAACCCAAGACATCAGAAGAGTCTCACTGGTTTTCCTGAGCTATCAAAGTATGATTTCATTTCTTTTCCTTGGCCTCAAATAAATTCACTTTGACTCACCTTTGTTTCATTAGGTAGAGATATGTTGAACTGAACTGTACATTCCAAGATAGAGTTGTAGGATAATCTTGTAATTTTAAAATAGGTATAAATTCTTTAGGAATATTGCTTAGAATGTTGGGAAATCTTTATAAAATGTCTGCTAAATTCCGATTGTACAGGATCTTTCTAACTGAGGTGATGAGTTCCTAAGCCTATTTCCGTATTGCTTCTTAAGGCAGGAAGCCCTCTGCACTAATTGGGACATTTTCCACAGTGCTGTGATGGGCCTTGCTGCATAATGAGATTGTCTCAAACACACTAAAATTCCAAAAATATTGACAGATTTGGATTGTTTCTTAGTAGAGAAAAATCATGTAGTACTTTTTCTCATTTAAGGATGTCTAAATGCTATCAACCCAGCAAAACAAATGTATTTTTCCATTTTGTTCATGTTTTACTATATGTCTCCCATGAGCTTCTCTCAGTCACACTTTGTAGACATTTTTGAGACTATCTAGGGATATCTTTGTTATCTTGCTCCTGGAAAGAGTCAGGGAAAGTGAGTTATTGTTCATCTTTAGAATTTAACCATGCGTCCCAAAGAAAACTGCTCACTGTTTATACATCTCACATCCTACTGGTGTAATACTCAGGATAGTAATATAATATTAGTGTGCTATAATGTTTATGGTGACATCAATCTTAACTATGAGGATTTTTTTTTTTTTTTTTTTTGGTACCAGGGATCAAACTGATGACCTTGCACATGCCGTGCGGGTGCTTATGCTGCTGAACTAAATCCCTGGCCACTGTGAGGATTTTGACAATTGCCAATGAGTTTATTTTGTCAAAGTTCCTGGCCAGTTCTCTGTAGAGCTCCTTTGCCTGTCCACTAGACCTAGTTAGAAGGTTCTGAAAAAAAGTGGCAACACTGAGGCATTGTGCTGCTACTCACCTGTCAACACTCTGGCTTCATTTGACTTTTTGGAGTGTAAAGCACCGAGGTCTGTGGCAAACAGAAGCATCACCTTGCATTTTGAATTGCTCTCCACAAAGTTATGTATTCCAAAGTGGTCCTGTTTCATTACTGTCTTTGGCAACAGAGAATTAGTCCTCAGATGCTTCTTCACTCTGTACATCCTTATTGCGGGCATTGAAGGCCAGGACCCTGTGAGGTGCCTGGTCTGTCCACAGTGCTTTATTGGCTCCCCTGGTGAGTCATTTTGCACATGCTGTTTTGGAGGTTGAATTGTCTGCCCCCAGAATGTGTGTTCATGTCTTAAGCCTTGGCACCAGTGAATATGATCTTATTTGTAAAGTGGTCTTTGTAGGAGTAATAAAGTTAAGATGAGGTCATAATGAAGTAGGGTGGGCCTTAACCCATCATAACTAGTGTCCTTGTAAGAATAGAAGAGACAAAAGAAGAGGGCTGTGTGATGATGAAGGCAGAGATTAAGGTTAATACATTTATGAGCCAAGGAATGCTAAGGCCTACCAGAAGTTAAGAATCAGGCCGGGAAAGGATCTTCCCAGTGGCTGTCAGAGTGAGCCTGGATCTGCCCGTCCTGGTTTTCAGATTCGGAGCTTCCACAAGTGGGAGAGAATGGATTTCTGTGCTTGAAGCCATCCATGGTGTATTGCTTTCTTACAGTAACCCTGAAAACACGTGCTCCTATTCTTTTTGGTGGCATCGTATAATTTGTCTGTAGACTTTTAATTTACTCTTGTAATATTTTTTATGATCAGAGTTTAATTGCTACTTAAACTGCAACAGTGAAATCTACTCTTTGAAATTAGTCTTAGATCTGCTATACTGCCAAAACTGCTACAGGGACCACATGGCAGGACCAAGTACATAGAATGTGATTTGGGAGTAAGATATAGTGAATGAATCTTACGTCTGAGAGGTAACCAAGAGCAGCCCATGCCTTAAAAGAGTGAGTTGAGAGAAGTAGGGCATAGTCTCTTTGCCTGCCGGTCAGAAACTAGAGGAAGAATGACTTGACATTTTTGATGATTGCATATAGGATTATTTTAGCTGTTGCCTGAAATTCTAGGAGGAGGATTAGTTGAATTTAACATACACATTTTGATAGAAATACAACAGAAATACAACATTCAAGGTTGATGCTGGCTGCTAGCTAGTCTGGTGTCTGACAAAAAATCATTTTTTTTTTTCTTTTTACATCACTATTTAGGGAACAACCTCCTAGAATGACCAGTGACAAAAAAGTACAGCATTTTCTTCTAGAAATTATTCTGCTTTTATACTTCCCCTAAATAACTGTCTATGGCAGGGCATGGCAATCATTTTTGTTTGGGGGTAAAATTTTATGTGATCTTCATAAGAATTTAAGTTTATAGTTTTGCTGTGTTTCTGGCCTAATACAGATTTAAATGTCTAACCAGGTCACTCACTGAACTGCGGTATAAACTGAACAGACTTCTTGTTTCTGAATGTCAACACCACCTTCAAGGCATAAAATTTATAACCAGCTATTGAAGAAATTTAATGACTGTGTTTCATTGCCTGGAGATATTACTTTAGGGGAGCATTTTTGTCATCACAATATTAGTAAAATGAACAATTGGAGTATCCCTTTTGATGGGATCTGCATTTTTTTAGATCTGGCATCTTTGTTTAAAAACAAAAGAAACAAAATAGACTCATTATTTGGTTTTCGACCTCAGCAACACAATATGGTAATGTTGTTTGATTCCTAAAGGTTTTCATATATAGTCATCCATCTAGAGAAAAGTACATTTTCTAGGTGTGCCTAATTGATGAAATAGGAGTAAAGTTCCAAAAAATATCTATGTGTGTAATGAACATTGTATATGTTTAAAATATAAGAATTTCCAGCTTTTTAAAATTTTTTATTTATTTATTTATTTATTTATTTTGTGGCACCGGGGACTGAACTCACAACCTCGTGCCTGCCAGGGCAGACGCTTAAGGCACTGAGCCAAACTCCCAGCCCTGGTTTTTTGAGGCAGGGTCGCGCTATGTAGCTCAGGCCGGCCTTGTGCTCGCGTTGTAGCCCAAGCCGGCCTCGAACTCACAACGCTCCACCTACCTCAGCCTCCCAAGTGCTGGGATTACAGGCGTGTGCCACCACGCCCGGCTAGTCCAGCTTTTTTTTAAAAAAAAGTCTTAAATATTAGAGTTGCATACTCATTATCTTGTGGGGTGAGATGTCAGACAATGTTAAATGTAGCCTTACTCAGGGAAGGAAGATGTTGGCCAACCGAACTCAGCTCTGCTCTGAAAGGTCTGCTGTTGTTTTGTGTCTCAATACAGAGAGAGATCAACAAAATGTAATTTTAATCATCACAGCTGGAGTGGTCAGTTCCTCGGGGTAGCTGAGAGAGTCCTGGCCTAGGAATGAGAAGACAGTTGTATCTGTAGCTATGAGATTCTGGTTTCTTGTCTCTTGAATTTTGTTTTTCAGCTAAACGTATTACTCAGATGAATTATTGCATAGAAATGAAATAGACAAAAATTGATCCGAACTAGGTTAGTGGCAGATGTTGGGTTGGGATCTCATCTGTACCAAACACCAAACACCGTTGCCATTCTTGGTGTCTTGATGTGGTCCCTTGAGGTTCCAGTTTTCACAGTTTGGACACAAGTTGGTGAAAGAATTGACATTCTGTTCCCCTACTATGGGACTTTTAGAAGTAGTATTTTTCATAATAGGGTATTGTGTAAGGTCAAAGGAAAACTGCTGATCATGCTGTCAGAAGAAAATCATCTTCAAAAGTGATTGTTAGGATGCCCTTTTAAAAATTAAAAATAAGAAAAGGACAATCCATTTTACTGCAAAATAAAAATGAATACAACAATTTAGAATTACAACATTTTCCTGTAACACACCCTTTGAAGTACACTAGCTGTTTTATTTAGGAAAAAATAATGCTGTTCTTCCAAAATTTGTATACTTCCAAAGTTTGTCAAATACTGTCTATAGTTTATTCTCATTAAATCAGTAGTTTTTGATGATCATGGTGGAGGTAATCAAGGCTTTATGCAGGTGTTAATCTGAGTAAAGTCCTAATGTGTGTGTGTAGTGGGTATCTATGACCTATAGGTGAATTAGATAGGTAAAATAAGTTTAAGAGCCTTTCTCTTTTATACATTTAATGTTAGAAGAAAGCAAACTTTCAGGTGATAAAATGTGTATTTTAGTCATAAGTCTAATTCCAATGCAAAAATTGTGTTGTAAGTACTATATACTATAAGTCATTTTAGTATTTGGGAATAACTTTTCTATAAATTTAGAAATTCATCATTAACCTCTATTTTTAAGTTACTTTCACAATACTATTTTTTATTTAGAATATAGTTTTATCTCTTTAAACAGGAGAGGATAGAAGATGAATAATGGTAACTAAGGGTCTTACCCTTAATTTCTGTCCTAAATTTACACAGCAGTTACTGTAGAAAAAATACTCATTTAAATTGATTTCAGATATGTAGTTGCCTGTGGATTTTCAAGGAAAAGCATTTAACTAGTTTTACTCAATTTCACACCAAGAAGTTCTTGACTAAATTGGAGTCTCTACAGGTTAAAGATTTTGCCCACTCCTTTCCTTGTTCTATTTCTACCACTTACAGCTAGGCTAGAATATAGTCTCTTGATAAGTAGTTTTGAAAGACTGAACTACATCCATACTTTTGGTAAAATGTATAGCACATCTGTTTTCTACTGTCTGTTTTCCACATAACAAAATTACATTGTGGATCAGTAATTAGCCCTAGAACTCAGCATTGCTGGTTGGTATGTGCTTGTGTTAGGGAAAATATAGAGATAACATTTGATTTTAATAGACCAGGGGAATGCCTGAACAACTTTCTGTCTTACCCAGTTCGCTGCTACTTTGATTTTGGAAAGTAAGGTATAATTTTGGTCCAGAATTTATCTGCCAAGATAAAGGTCTAACAGGGGAATCTGTTTTAGGTAGGAGTGCTTTAGTTTGCTTGATCTAAACAAAGGATCTCTGCAAGTCCTGTTATGAGCTAATCCACAGGAATAAAGTTCAGAAATGTGGGTATGATAAAGTGTGTCCTGAGTGAACATTTGTTGCTGTGGGTAACTAGATGATTGTCATCATAATCATGGAGGTACTAGAATGTGATGAGCTTCTGTGACCTTACTTTACTTAATATGATTTTTTAAAATTGACTACAGCTTTCACTTCTGTAATATAGGAGATCTAATGCTCCAGTGCACTTAACATGTTCTTTACCTGAGCTCACAAGTAAGATCTGGGAAGTATCAGCCACTCAGAAAAAACATCCTGTGACCAACTACATTGCAACAAGAACACGATTAGGCAGCTGCATGTTCTTAAAGAAATAATAGCATCAACTTTAGGTGTACAGTGGTACTGTATATGTTCCTTCTATCAGAGCCATATTTTAATAAAAAGGTGCTTTCTTAGCTGGATATGTAAAAATGTACTCAGTTCAGAAGGGAGTCACTTTGAATATGAGTTGATCTTCAATTTCAGCTAAGAATGATTCTTGGATTTTTTTGTTATACGGAACGAACCTTTGTCTCTTCTTTTCAATACTGAACTTTTAATATTAAATAATAATTTTAACACGTTTATTTGATTTATCAGATTTTCTTTGATTACATTACTTCAGTTATATTAATAAAATTTCAGTAATTACTGATAAGTAATATCTTAATTCAAAGATTTAAACTGAAATCTTCAACCATGAGTAGAAATAGATTTAATATACATTTGCTAATCCTGTTCTAATTTAGCCATTGTCAGTGTTATATATGTTTAGTTTCTCCAAAATCAAGAATTTCCTTGGGGGCATTATTTTACTGCTTTCACATTCCTTCCTGCTCTGTTAAGTCTAATGAGGTTTATCTGTCCTCTAGGTGACCTACAAACGAGATCTGTATGCGGCTGAATCGATTATTAAGGGTATGTTTGGCCTTGTAATTGTCAGTTCCTGTGTTTCAAAAAATGTAAGCTAGTTCAGAATTTCTCATGACATTTTAAATCCAGCTGTCTCAAAAGGATAAATGGCTGTAGGCCACTGAGGTCTGTGATTTGTTTTTAGAAAATAATTATATTTTGTTTCCTGTTATGAAATATCACTCAGGGCACATTGGCTTTAATTTTTACAAAAGAAATACTTTTAATTTAAGTATGGGGAATTGGTACTATTGTGAGTCAACAGTGAAAACTGATATTTTAATGAAATTGTAAAGGTATCTCATGTTTACTGCTAAAATGTCTGCTCAATCCCTTAACATTGAGACAGCGTCTTCCTTATAAAAGTATTTTTAAATTTCTTTTTTGTTCTGATGATGATTGCCATTTTGTTTTGTAATTTTAGATACTATGTATATTGCAAACCCTTCTTGTTTTTTTTTAAAGCACAGTGACTAACATCTCAGCTACACAGAGGCTGTTTTAATTCCTACTCACAAAGTTGCTATTATTGTCCTTAATACTATGCTAGGTTGCGAAAGGATATTTCTGTATTTTTACATCGTCTGCCATTAAATTGGATTTCTTAACCTGAGCATCATACTGGCATTTTAGATCCTGAAATTCCTTGACTTAGTATTGTTGTGCATTGTGCATCCTATAGTAGGTGCTTTGAAGGACCCTTTCCTCTCTTACCTCCTCCCTGGGTTGTATCCCTTGATATTGTTGGATGTCCCCTCAGTGATAAAATTGCCCCTAATCGAGAACCATTGTTTTATTTATTAAATTTTTATCTTAAAGAGAAAAAAAACAGAAAAATCAAGAAACAGACAACTAAACAACAACAACAACAAAAAAAATGAATGGTGATAATGACAACAAAAAACAATGGCAATATGGGATTTCAAAACAAGATGATAGGAATTTAACAATGGTTGTTATATTGTATATTGTTATCCTCAAAGTAATTGCTCAGGCTACCAGATGTAGGCATGCAAGACTGATCAAACAATAAAATTTTCCTTTGAGCAGTTGCTTTCCCTTATAATAAATCTATTGTGACTTTTGGATCTTATTTACTCTTTCAGTTTTTTACACTAGTGAGACAATTCCGTGTTTACACATGCAGGTCTGATTTATTTCACTTATGCGTACGGTTTCTAGTTGCGTCCAGTTACATATTAAAACCTTGAGTTTATAAGAGAACCATTGTTTTAAATATATAGTCTTAGTAAGATCATAAGTGGTTACCCAAATCATGAAACAAATAGTGTTTTATAAGAAGTTAGGAATTGACTATCAAAATTAGATTATGAATAGAATTATATATGCTCAAGTTTTGATTGAGAGGTAAACTTTTAAATTCAGACATTTATTGAAGTAGAAAAAAGTACTGAATCTGAATTCTGAATGCATTAGTTCATTCTAAAAGCTTGGTAAATGCTTTAGCACCTTGTTTTTGATAAAAACTCTCAACTGACTTCACATGCAGAAAACTAAAATCTCTTTTCTGATCACGACACTTTATTTGCAGTTTTTACTCCACTTCTTTGTTCTTCAAGCATATTTAGTTTCAAACCATTAGTGTACTCTAATTTGTGTCTATAAACAGATCTTCTATAACCATAAATCAAAATGTTGACATATATTTATATATCAACCAGGCAATGTGTAAATATTACTTCAGAGAGGTTGACGAAACCATGATGTAGTTGGTTATGCTTTCAACATAAATATAAGTCTCAGTTTGGTTTTCTTACAAACTCATATCTGAAATACTTAGGTAAAATGGTACTAGATGCTTTTGTGAATAGTTAGTAAGTGGCTCAGCTGAGGATTCTTATGGTCTAAAAAACTATATTTTAACTATAATTGCAGAGATTATGACTTTGGAAGTTGTTAGTAAAATGAATTTGTTTTCCTTATTAAATATTTGAAAAGTATCCTATTTTATGTCAGGGAAAATAATCATGATGGATGGATAAAAGCAGTGATTTATTTTAATAAGCTCCAAGAGTTTCTTTGTACTCTGAAGTTTGTGCTCTCAGAACTTCCCAGAAGACTCATGCTGCTGGTAGTTGAGGACCATTATTCTAGTGATACCCCAGAGCAGCAACATTGTGGTTAACAGAGGACTTGGAAGTAGAATTCCTGGCCCTGCCTCATTAGTCAGAATCTGCATTTTGAGAGGAGCTCTGGGTGATTACTTTGCACATTAAATTCCAAAAGCATTCCTCTTGGCTGCCCCTCAGTCTTTTGTAGATCCTTTTTTTTTTCTAAAACACTTTATTGCATTCAAACTTTAAGTCTTACTCTGCTGTACCAGCTGCAAATGCTTATTTGCTCACATGAAGTAGCCCTTTGCTTTCATGATTTGCACTAAATATTAATAACCGAAATACCTCTGGACTTACAAAAAAGAAAACTTTTGGATTAAAAAGAAGTAAATTTCAAAATATAGACACAAGACTACTTGAGATATATGTTTACCCATTTTACCTTTCCATAGTGTATTGATCATGTTTATCCATGGAAAGAGAATGGATAGGATAAGTGTAGATACATCGACATTCATTGTGAGAGCTTGGCTCACAGGATTATAGAGGCTAAGCACATGATCTACTTCTTGAACCCTAAAAAGTCATTGATTGGTGCCTGTACAATGCTATAGGCTTGAAAAATAGCAGAGCAAGTAATCTTTGAACTCAACCTGGGACTCAGGGCAGGAGGAAGTGAATATCCTAGTTCCTGAAGAGGGGGAAATTGTCCTTCCTCTGTCTTTTTGTTGTCAGGTCTTCAGTGGATTGGAAGATGCCCACCCATCTTCTCTGCTCAGTCCACCCACACAAAGGCTAATTTCTTCCAGAAACACTCTCACACGCTCACACACTCATAGACACACCCAGAAATGTTCCACCAGATCTCTGGGTTTTCCTTAGCCCAGTCAAATTGGCACACACATTTAACCATCACACCTAGTAAAATTTCAAGTGTTTTTCTAAACACTACTACTATTATGTAACATGTATTAGGCACTCACTTTGATTTATGCATTGTTTGAAGCATTTTATGCATATTGTCTCTACTTCGTTCAAGAACTCAATGATGTGAGTAGTGTTACTGTTACTATATTATAGTATATTTAAAGATTCTAAGGCAAACACTACCTTGAGAAGGATAGAAAATAAATTGTAAATACTAACTTTTGCTTTAGGCATTTTACCTCTTTCCTTATTGTCTTGGTTACTTTTCTATTATTGCTGAGACAATATACTTGATGCCAAAAATGAACAAAGGAAAGCTTTGTTTAGTTTACAGTTTGTGAAGGTCTCAGTCCATACTCAGCTGGCTGCAAGGCAGGGTGAAATGGTTAAGGGGCAACCATTCATAGCATCTGCAGGTGAAAGAGCACAAAAGGAGAAAGCACACCTCCTTTTCTTTCTTATATTGTATACTGGCTACCTACCCCGGGGTAGGTGCAACACTCGCACTACCAATCTCAGCACTAGACAGTGAATCAATTGCAAATGCTAGAATCAGCCACCTTCAAAAGGCCCTACCCCATGACTGCATGAGGTTTTGGGAGGACATCTAGACAAAAACCATAATATTTCATCCCTGGCCCCCCAAAGACTCATGCAATCTTTTATGCAACAAATTTGGCATTTGGAAACTTGGTGCTTTTGGAAACTAAACCATACCATATATCACATTAGAATTTGAGACCACCACAGAACAAAACTTATGATGCATAAGTGTTTAAACTCATTGTGATAATAAGTACTACAGACTTGCTGGCCAGTTTAAGTTCAGGAGTGATTTTCCAAGTTATATATGAAAGCACTTATTTTTGTTTTAAGATTTTTTTTTTATTTCAGCATTGCCCACTATGTAGGATGACTGTATTTCAGATTGTAGTTCAGTTAAGGTGGGAAGAGTGTCTATACTTCTGTTTCTTTTATATCTTCTAGTATTGAGTTACACTGAATTGTGTGATATGCTAACAGGTGCAGCTAGTTATTCTTTACTCTAAAGCAGTGGTGGCGACCCTATGTGACTTGCATGTCACCGCAGGGTGGTTATTATTATCCAAAGCTCTAAAAGGTTTGCTATCGCTGCTCTAAAGGTTTAAATTGTGGAAATACATGGCCTTACCTTCCCATCTTACTGCTTGCTGTACTTGCTTCAAGCAAATGTATATTGGGATCCCGTAAGTCTATTCCTATATCACATATCTTCTTTTTTCTTTCTTTTTTCTTCTTAAATGTAGAATGTAGAAATTTCCTGTGTTGAACTTTACCAATGCCTGAGGCCACATGCTTTATACATGTTACCTCATTTATTCTTTACAGTAATGATGTAAAGTTGAAATCATTGCTCCTACTTTATAGCTGGAAAATCTGAGATTCAGGTTAGGTAGTTTCCTCTAGATTATACAGTTGGTTAGAGCAAGATCCACAATTTAATCTCGGGTCTCCACTATCCTTCATTTGGGTGCTATTGTGGAACATGAGCATTTTGTACCTCTGAATCATACATTTGTCATCCACTGCAGTCAATATCGGCTTCAGTGGGTACTCCAGTTGTTCCTGGAGTTCCTTCTGCCTAACTCTGATTCGTTGGGTTAGGAACCATGGCTTCAGCTGGCATTTAAGCCTGGAGGTCTGAACTACCCACTACTTTTCTAAGCATACCATATAGCGTTTTAGAAAGCGATTGTTGCTGGCATTGCAGGTGTGTGGAAAATAGAAACTAGTGTAATAACAGATACCTAGACATACCCAGAGAAAAATAAAAATTCAAATACCAGAATAATAGTTCTTATATGATGAGTTGCATAATATTTATTTATCTGTTATTTATTTATGACACACTTGGCAGTTTAATCCTGATTATATAGACATAATGGATTTTTCTTTTTCTACATTTGGACTTTTTTTCATGCTGTTATATGAGTATTAGTGTTCTGTAATTTGTCACTGAACTGCATTTACTCTTGAATATGACTTACTGCTGCTCAAGAAATGTACTGACATATGATGTTCTTGTTTATTTGTTTTTCAGAATGCAAAACATTGCTAGGACAAAATGCTCATCTTTAGGAGCATTTTGTACTTTCCAGTTTACTCATTAGTAGAATAGCTTATGTGTATTTTGATCCATCTTAATTTATGCTCAGGTTGACAATGGAATTTAAATGTTAGGAAGAGCAATTTCATTTCATTGGTATTTGACTTAGGTTTCCTAATTTTAGGCAACCTTTTGACTACATTCTCTATCTGAATTGTTAAATATGGTAAGTGTGGTGACTGTGTAAAATTTCAACTTGATTGACTTTGCAATCCACCCCTGGGTGGAGCGTATTTCTAGGTGCGTCTGGATGGGTATAGAGGTGTGTCCTCTATGCCTGGTCCCTTGCCCCTGTCTGACTGACCCTTTTTCCGCATATTGCCATGAACTAAGCATTTTTGCTTCACCACACCTTCTGCCATGACATCTCAGCCTTGGCTCCAGACAATCATGAAACCATAATCAAATTAAACCTGTCCTCCTTTAAATTGTGGGTATTGGGTTCCTGGTACAAAAAAGTTGCTTGATATAGTAAGTCTTCAAATTTGTTTTTAATCTTATTTTGGTAATTTTTTAAACCCTGAATTTCTTTTACCATCAATGTTTGCATGGACTTCCACTTACAGAAATTTAAAAAATGTAGAAAAAATGCTACTCTCATATTTGCCTTTCACAGAATTTCTGTTAATATGTAGTTAATCACAAGTTTCCTATTATAACTATGCAGTAGTTTCAAAATTCTTTTTTCTCTAAGTTAGAGAGTAGACTTTGGTGTTTAACTGTTTTATGTATCTCCTCTGAAAATTAAAGCAAACTCTTCCAGAGTAGTGTGATTAATTGGTGCAACAAGACATTGGGTGACTGATAAGTTTGTAAACATCCACTTAATAAAGAGGCATTGTACTTTTGTCTTGCAAACTGGTTGAGCCCACCCAAACCTTCTCTACATGCTCAGGCGAACCCAAACTATATTAAAGTGGTAACAGATGCCAGAAGTAACATTATCGAGATTTACCTAAGCCATACAAACAATCCCAACCCACACTTGATTTAATATTCTGACCATATCCTGGCAAAAGGGTCAGTATTCTAAGATCTTCTGAGACAAAAATCCCTTATGGATTTTAGAAATAAAAGATTGTGTTTATATTCTACCACCATTCTTCAACAACCTTATAATGTATTCAATTTTGTGGCTAAACAGTGTTGTAAAAGCAATTTCATTTTATTTTTTCCTGGCTATAATTGTACAAACCCAAGAAAAGTTATGTTACAAAAACTGTCCATAGTGCCTCTTTTCATATGGTGGTTTATATTAAAATGGAAAAATAAAAGTTAAAATTGAAAATCATTTGTTTTAACTGGCTATATTTAAAATTAGTTAATAATGTTCATATAAAATGTATGTCTTTTCCCTTTTTTATGTAATGTTTTCCATTTGTTAAACATTTGCCTCATTTTAAAGGAAAAATAATTGAATTTGATTTCTTTTACGTAGGACATCTTTTGTTGGGTCAGAAATTTACATTTTATTCAGAAAAAATACTTTTTGAACATCAATGATAAAGGGGATTTCATACGGTATTTAGGAAGAGTCAAGCTATATATATATATCTCCTCTTTTTTTTTTTTACATAGTTGTAGAAATTATGCTGGTAGGAAAGCAATGGAGTCCTTTTGCATTAATACCTCAAAGTAGCTGAATATAGTTTTAAATTGGCTCTCACTGAAAGGAATAAAATAAAATCACATGTGTATAAATATAGTTCAGTATTAATGAGATTTAAGAGGACTTTGCCTTCTTAAGCATATGAAGAATTTAGTGCTTTAATTTCATAGTGAGTCTTAAACATTTTCACTTAGAATGGTGATTTTAAGTGCAAAGTCATTTTGAAACTTTTGAATCAGGTTAAAAAAAATGAACACTATTAAGTCAGATTTTCTCCATTTGTAACTGGACAATGTTCTGTGTCTGCGCTATATCCTCATCAGGCTTTTCTTTTTAAATATTAGGTGATAGCACTATTTATGTTAACCATGTGTTTTTTGGACAAAGCAAAGTGACAGCTAAGATTTACTTAGAAACCTTGTTTTTTGTTGTTTCTGTTGCTTTTGACTGATACTTAATTACTCACATTTTCTCATCAATACCCCAGCTTCTTTGTACATAATAGGTTTTGTTCCTTACTCTCTTGAAAATAGTACTGTGATTGTATCTTATGTAAGTACATAAGAACATTTACATCAAGCTTTAGTGAGAACTGGAAGGCTGCAAAATGACTTAAGAGGATTTTGGTTTCCTTGGAATTTAAATTGTTCAAAAAGATGTGAATTGGAAAGTTAAATGTTTAGGTCAAGATGAAAGAAAGTAGAGTTCACTTGTTTGTTATAATTTTTTAAATTCGTCATCAGTGAAATGGTAATTTGAGCATGGGCAAGTAAATTAGGCATTTTCACAATTTCAGAGGTCACAGTGTGTTATTAAATAACTAGCTAAATAAGACTTGATAGCAGACAAAAGATAGCTACTTGTACTTCACTCTGGTATAGGTGCTTAAAAAACCCCAAATGTGGCATTTATGTTTAAAGCAATAGTACAATACATTCGTAAATACTCTGATGAGTCAGTAACCTTAGAAAATTACATTTCTTTCAAAATTATTTTTCCCAACCTGGGCATGGTGGCGCATGCCTGTAATCCCAGCACTTGGGAGGCTGAGGTAGGAGGATCGTTGCAAGTTTGAGACCAGCCTGAGCTACAAACGGAGCTCAAGGCCAGCCTGAACCGCATAGTGAGACCTTGTCTCAAAAAGACCAAAAAAAAAATATTATTTTTTCCACCTGAGAAAGAATATACAAGAAAGGCAAAAAAAAAAGTCTGATCATCCTCTTGGAAAACAGTAATATGTGTATACTGCTTACATATAAGTACATGTACAGGAGATAAAATGTTATGTGCCTGCTCCTTATTTTAATTCTACAGTAGGAAATTTCATTCTGTATTCTGTGAGTCACTTAAAAATGTCGTTGAGAATATAAAACATCTTTAAAAAAGTCAACTTTCATGTGATTGCCCTTTAGTTGAAACATGCAAAGTTAGCAATGTAGCTAATTGCTTGTGAGACCACTTTGACCTCTTGATGTGAGTGCCCACAGTTATCTGTCAAGTTTCTATTTACTGATGCTTGCACACTTTCTGTTTACTGAGAAGTTGCACAGTTGTCTTATAGCCTTGGCTTGTTGGCTGCTTTCTCTTTGCTATCTGCCTTCCCACTTCCTATACTAATGGCTTCCTCTGTTAAGTTGTTCAGAGAGACTTTAAGCCTCTACTTCTACTTGAAACTGAGACAAGGGCATCAAGGCTTAGTAGTACTGATTCTGTCTAATATCACATTAAAATCTTTGCGAGGCATGAAGTAGACCCTGAGATTGTCTTTTGATTCAGTAGGTCACACAAGCACATGCACCTGATACACCTGGGTTTCTTTTTTGCTTCCTATGTGTGGTAGACATAGGAGGCGGAGTTAGGACTGCTGCATTGTACTTTCCCCTACACAGTGTTTTGTTGTTGCTTGTGCAGTTGGTGTTTGAGCACTGTATGATTAAGTCATGAAAAATGCTGCTAAAAATTATATAATAGTAAAAAGTGTACAACCTTGTGTGGCTGCATGCAGTCTGGGACCCCATGGGTTGAACACACCTTGATTAGAGTGTGTTTGACATTCAAAGCATCAAACTAGGTATTCTTTGATGTACCTTTCAGGGGAGTTGGTTAGAATCCTGACAATGTTTCTCCCTCTCTGGCACCATCAACTTCTCGAAGAGCAAAGGAAAAAGCAGAAAGAGAAGCATCCTCTATCTGAGTCCCAAGATCTGCCAACAGTTGCAGCTAATAGAGCATAGTAATTGTTGAATTGAAAGGTCTTGCACAAAAGAACAACTAACCTTCCAGGAAGGTGTCTCCTCCAGTTTACCTCTGCCTGTGCTTCAATGGCTGTGATTTATTTTGGTGTTTAAATGTATTGTAGAATAGTGAATTAGTTAAAACTTCTGGTTTTATATCCCTAAACATTTGATTTAGAGTATTCTTGGGGAATATTGTTAGCTCAAAATTGATTAATATAACAACAGAAGTGGGAGTGTGTTTTTGAAATTCAAATGCCTGGACAGCCTTTATTGTTTTGGTACAAGATGGTTAGTATTCTGTTAGATAAACGACTGTGTGCTAAAATGATGTGTGATTAGAGAGAAATGTAATAGACACTTTGATTCTGTCATATTCTATGTACCTAAAGTGCAATTGATTATAAGAAGTATTTTATATACTAATATGAAAGACACTTGAACTGTAAGTTTTATTTAGAAACTATTTTATATTAAATAAACTATGTTTAGATAGGTTTTCATCTCACTTGTTTAAGAAGATTTGAGTAGGGCTTTATTTTTATATAAGGTGGACCATCAAACTTATTTTCCTCATCAAATGAAGTTGGAGGACCTGGAAGGAGTACATGGACTAGCCATTTGACTATTTGAGGTAAACAGTAATGAAAAAGGACTAGATTTGATACACTACCTTGGCAGTGAAGTTTAGCATTTTATTTCCGTGGATCTGGAGCAGCCTCTAAGCTAGAAATAGGTATCAGACTAGACAGAGCTTCAAGAGATGCCTGTTGAATCTTGTTAGAGTATCAGAAAGGTTTCCTGCTTTTGAGAAAGAAATTCCACTCTTCTACTTTTCCTTTTTCTCATATTCTGATATTTTCTTCTATGCAAGATCCCAGCAGTAGTAGCACTAACAGTTATAGCAGTGGAAGTGCAGTGGAACCGAAAATCCTGAGCAAAGACAATGTTTCTTTTTGATCTGACCTGGTATGATCAGCAGGTAGAGTGAGCACCATTACTATTTCTTTCTCTCCTCCTGTTGTTTAGGTCTGGACACAAGTGTAGTCGTTGGAAATGTGGGACAAGTACTGTAAACCTAGATCTTTTTGGTATAAGTATTGAAAAAGGATGTACTAGGGAAAAGGAAAGACAGGAGAGATTGTAGTAGAGAAGCATGAAGGTCCATAGATTTCCTTATGAATTTCTAGCATACTCTTGAGTGAGTGGATTTAACCCTGAACACCACACTATGGAGTTTAAGAACTGAACTAAGGAATGGACCAGATCTCAGACTGTCTACTGAAAGATTGTTTCAAATGTTACCATGAAACTTTGCAAAAAAGGAATTGTGTTTGGAAATGTGACAAAAGTTGCCTAAAACTGAGGCCTGAGAGAAACTGGGTTGAATTACTGCTATAAAAATACCAAATGTAATAAGACCCAGAGTTTCACAACAGAATGTAATCTACCAGGATAGTGCCTTAACATATAGAACATAATCCTAAAATCAGAAAAATCTGAACAGGCATCATAAAAGGAAATCAATAGATGTTCTTATCAAGATGGCACATAAGTAATTATCTGAAAAGTATATTAAGGCATGGAAGTACTACAGAAATTCTCATGAAAGTACTACAGAAATTCTTGTGAAATGAAAATGAAAGACTCTCAAATAGAAAACATGAGCAACTAAATGATAATTTTAGAAGTGAAAAAAAAATGTCCAAATTAAGAAAAACGTCTTGCTGGATGGCCTCAATAACAGAATGCAGATGACAAAAGTGGTAATGAAGTCAAACTCATCACTCAGAATTCCTGTCTGAACAACAGAATGAAGATAGATTAGGGGTTAGAAATAAACAATGATTGGTACCTGTGGGAGGACACTAATAAGTTGTTTCCATTCCAGAAGTATAGAAAACAGAGTGAAGTATAAGAGAAAGCTTGAACTATGTGTGAAAGCTCCCAAATTTGACAGAACCTACAAACCTACCAATTGAAGAAGCTTGATCAACTCCAACATGATAATCCAAAAAAAATCCCAATGCAGATGCTTATTAATTAAACTACTGAAAACTGATGACACACTAAAAAACCCAAAAGTTCCTAAAGAGAAGTGGTATATTATGCAGAGAGGAAAAAGATTTGAATGACTGTAGATTTCTCAACAGAAACTATGAAGGCCAGAATAAAGCTGAAGAAGATTTGCAAAGGACTATTGACATGCTATTACGCTGGTATTTTATATGTAGCCACAAATATTATTCTGAAATAAGTGAAATATTTTATCAGATGAAGGGAAACTAAGAATTCATTACCAGGAGATGTACTCTAAGAGAAAGTCTAAAGAAAACTCTTCACAAACGAGGAAATGCCGAGGAAACAAGGAAGCTTCAGGAGTTAAAGAGTAGCAGAATTGACAGATGCCTGACTGACTACATTCATAAAATTCTCTTTAATTTTTAAACTCCTTTGACAGTAAAAAACACAGATTACATTTTCTAAGGGAGATTTCATGTGGGAGACAGCAGCATCATTGTAGACATCCACATAAAGAGGGTGGGATTAAGGGATCTATACCATGGGCAAGTGTCTGCTTTTCATTTGACGCAGGGAAATATTTTATGTAGATTATAGAATGTTAACTATGCATATCACAATTTCTAGAGCAAATGCTAAAAGCAATTGAAAGGAAAAACTGTACAGAGATTGTTACATACACAAGAGAGATTTAATAATACTAAAACAAGCCAAAAGTTGCCCGGCTTAGTGACTCATGTCTGTAATCCCAGCACTTGAGAGCTGAGGCTGGAGGACCATTGCGAGTTCAAGGCTGGCCTGAACTGTGTAGTGAGACCTTGTTTCAGAAAGCAAAAAGAAAAAGAGAAAAAAAAAAAAGAAAAGAAAAGAAAAGAAAAAAAAACACCAAAGGAAGGTAAAAGAGAAGCAGAAGAAAATAAAAAAAGCCTATATTAAAACAGAGAAGTTACCATAAATGTAAGTTGTGCCAGCAGCATACCAATTAAAAGGAAAATATTTTTGGGTTTTTTTTTTTGTTTTTTATTTAAGAGAAAATAGATACAGAAGATAGAAACAAAAAGCAAAAAGACAGACAAACAATAACAGATCTGATACAATAACATTGTAGGTTTACACACTGAGGTGGTTGAAGTTTGACAGTAGTTACAATATTGCATATCGTTACCTTCATAGGGGTTGATCATATTGACAGATATAGACATGTAAGATTTATCAATTCAGGAATATTAACTTTTCTTTTTCAATAGCTAATGTATTAAGTGCTACAGTTTTTTAAACTGTCTTATTTATGCATATTTATAAATTTATGTCTTTTTCCTTTTCCCTTCCTTCCTTCCTTTCCCCTTAGAATACCTCTTGTTATCATTGAAATAACTACCCATAACATCAGGTCTAATATAATCAAGCGAAATAGTTCAGAGTGGAACCAATAAAGGATAAAAGAATGGTCATACATAAGAGAAACAAAAAACTAAAGGGATAAACGAACATCAACAACATATCCGATACTGTAAAATTATAGGTTTAGTAATTTAGATGGTTGGAATTTTACAATAGTTGCAACATTGTATATCGTTACCATTAAGGGGGCTGTTCAGATTGACAGGTAAAGACATGTAGTATTGATCTGATCATATGAATATCAACTGTTCTCTCTCACCAGTTTATGCATTTAGTAGTATAGACTTTTAAACTATCTTATGAATACCCTCATATAAAACTATGTCTTTTATCCATACCTTCCTTCCTCGGTTCCCCTTGTAATACCTCTTATTATCTTCAAACTAAATGCCCTTACCAATTGGCCAAATATAGTCGAACAAAATAGTACTGAATAACACCAATAACAAATAAGGTAATGGAGGCAATACATAGTAATGCGACGTTGATTTCTA
>RJWM01032094.1:0-21772 GCA_004363535.1 Dasyprocta punctata | reverse complement strand
TAAGAATGATCAAAGTGCCTTTCATCTCTTAAGTATTTTTCTCTCCCTTCATCTTCTCTGTGGATTGTTTGATACTCACCAAACTGCCAAAGATTCCATGTTTCTTTTCATTTTTTAAAAGGGTAGGATACTGTTCTAGCTTGAATATTCTATAATATACTTTTTATAGAGTATCACATGCTAAATTTCCCATCACTTTGTAATTTGTTTCTCTCTCTGTTTTTCTTTTGTTTCTTCTCCATTCACCTCCTCCTGAGTAGGTGTCCACAGGTTGCAAGAACTCGGCAAGTATGTTTCTTTGTCTCTGATGTACTGTTTGCTCAATCAGTCTTTTCATCTCTGAAGAGAACCTTTGCTGGGTCTCTTGGGACCTACTAACTCACCTTCAGAAAGATCTGTATCATGCTAGAGAAGTTTGTGAAGATTTATGGGCATTTGCCTTTTTACCTCAGTTTGGAGCAAATGTCTGTTTTGGACAAGCTATTTTAGTCCATGATTCATCCTAGTTTAATTATAGATGATATTTTTACCCTATTTTTTTGGTCATTTCCATCAATGTCAGCAGAGAAATATAGGTATTTTACTTTATCATCTTTTACTGCATGAATTTTGTGTGACTTTTTGAACTTATAAACAATACAAAGATTCCTAAACTAAAATTGGTAAATCCAAATACCTTCCAAAGCCTTTCTCAAGTTGATGGTAAAAAAATATTCTTTTCTATAAACTACCACCATTTGCAGTGATTACTTACAAGTTGGAATCTTTTGCTAATTTTTGTTCACTCTAATGTATAACAAAGCATTGTACTCCTGTAGTAATTGACTATATTGTACAGTGGTAAAAAAAATGCATAGACCTTTTTACTGCTTCCCTATCAAAGATGTTATGTCAGTAAAATTAAGTTTTTTGTTTTAAATGAGTGCTCTTTCTTTTCTTTCTCTCTTTTTTCCTTTCTTCCTTTCTTTCTCTCTGTTTTAATGCAATAAACATTTCCTCCCAACAACCATTGTTAGAAAGCATTAAATTGAGCATCCAAGATTAATTCCCTGCCAGGTCAAGAGGAGAACAGCATGTAGCCAGTCCTACCTTCATGGTCCTTCTTAATGGCTTCAGCACAGTGTGAAAAAGTAAACAGTGTGACAAGAGATGTGATGGATGAGCTGAGTGAGATAGGTCATCCCACTGAAGCTCATCCTCTCCTGAAGTATAGTCTGTAATGAAGTACACTATAGCTTTTGAGATCATCAAAGACTTGTATTGTAAAACATATTCCTAGACTGGGAAAGAATCTTAAGTATTTAAATATATCATGAACCATGACACTAGCAATACCAAAGAAATAAAAATAAATAATGAATGACATAGGTGTACCCTGAAGTTTTAGGCTAGGAATCCCTGGATTCCCTTCCTTCTTCTCTGTCCCTTCCACCATTCCCTTTTAGCTACAAGCTCCATTTCAAATGCTTTTATTTCCTCGTAATTACTTTAGAAGTGTGATTTTATCATTGTTAGGTACACCAAGATCATGACATTTTCCCCCAAAACTCAGCACATCTCATGTCTTTTCATATTCTGGGAATGCAAAGATTCAAAGAAAATAAACTAAATTCATCTCTTTCCCATTTTATGAAATTATAAATAAAAATGATGTACTTTTCCCTTGTCTTACTAATCATCAAATCTAAGAGAAATACCGTGACAAAAAATTAAAAATGATGTCCTATTCACCAACATAAATTATTACTAAATTTTGAATTAGGCTTTTGCAAAGAAAAATTAACCCATGAAGACTCTATGCACCTAGTGATCAGTTTCTAACAAAAAATTCTTCATAGTTAATATTTATTTTTTATTTGTGATGCACTAGACACGTTTTGCATACATTGTTTGGGTTAATCTTCTCAGATAGGAAGTATGCTTTCATTAGTTGACTGCAAGTTGATGTTGATGACCAGAATGGAAACCATTGCTTTCTTTACTCCAGTACACACTGTTTTCATCCCTATACTGTACTGGTATAGTGTTCTCCAGCATGTTAGCCCTTAATTGCACAGAGCTATTGAACACGAACATGTATTCAACAGTAAAATGTAACCACTGTGATGTAGCTGGTTTTACATAGATGTAGGTGGTCTTACATAACATTCACATTCTTGTTTTCTGGTATGAAGCAGTAGATGAATGTCTTTGTTTGTGCTGCTAAAATATCACAAAATCAGTAAATTATTTTTAAAAATTACTTTCTCATAGTTCTGGAAGGTAGGATGTCCAAGCAAGTGATAGGGCTAGCTCATGTTGTTTCATGGTAGAGAGCAGTTGGGCCAAGAGGATGAAAGAGAGAAAACTTACAAGGGGCCAACTCACGTGTAATAATGAACTCACCTCCAGATCAACAACGTTAATTCATTCACTCTTCTTTCGTGACCTGATCACTTCTCATTAGGCCCCACCTTCAAACTCTGTCCCATTGGTGATTGAATTTTCAGGACCCATTTAAACCTTTGCAATAACCAACATACTGAGCAAGAATTGTGATGACTCTTAAAACTCCTTCTTTTAGCCATAAAATCTTAGGAATATAACAAAATCTTGACAAAATAAAGAATGTGTTTTATAATTTTTTTAAATCAATTCTGAGTTCCTGGGAATTATCTTCTTCTTAAAGTAGACAAGTATGTCACAGCATGTAATCAAAAACATTTTTGCAGTTTGCTTTTAACATTTATATTTATTGCTTAAAAGATATTTGGAATTAAAAACTCATTTAACACTTCTGAAAAGTTAAACTAATAAACTACTAATCAAGATTCAGGCCAGCAGAGGAATGCCAACTTTTCTCAGCAAATAGAAGAATTTGAACCTCCTTTAAAGTTAGCTTGTTTGACTTACAATTATACTGGTTCTCCCTGTTTATTTTTATTTTTTTTTTAGTAAACATTTTCAGTACATAATGGTTACACACATTGTGGAAAGTGGGTACGTGTACGTAATACATGTTAATTCTTTTTATTTCCCCTTTCTCCTTCCCTCCATCTCTTGGTTCTCTTAGAAGCAAGACCAAGGCAAGGTCTTTTGAATTACTCTGTCTCTACCAACTTTCTGAAGTCAAACCTAGAATTCCTGGTAGACCTTTAGTTTTAATTCCTCATCACCAAGTTATACTCTTTCTTAGGAAATAGTCTATTCTGGAACTTTTAAGTTTGTCCTTTTAAGAAAGTAAGCTAACTCAGTGACTATGAATGTGTGACAGTTCCTGCTGATCATCTTGCTAGTACCTGGTAATATCATTTATGTTTAACATTAGCCATTTTAATGTATAATGATACATCTCATTTCAATTTAAATTTGCATTTCCTGAATGGCTGATGACCTTGAGCATGATTTTATGTGTTTATTTGTTTTTCATATGTTGCCTTTGAAGGATCTATTCTACTTATGTGCATTTAAAATCTGAGTTTCTTGCTTTCTTTTTGTGTTGAATTGTATGTAATCTGTTTTTAGGCTTTTTAGGAGATGAAATTTGTAAATATTTTCTTCCACTATGTGACTAGTATTTTTACTTTCTTAATAGTGTTTTCATGTATCAAAATTTCCATTTTGATAAAATCTAATTCATCGATTTTTTTCTTTGAGTATCAATCTAAACCCTCATTGCCTGGTAAAAATCACAAAGATTTTCTTCTGAAAGTAATATCCCAGGCAAGTGCTTGAGTCACTGAGAATCAGCCATGCTGGGACTGGTAGAAGCCACCAAGAAATCAAATAGCCAGCCTTTCTGGTAAGCACACAAGCTGCACGGGTTCCAGGGAGAGAAAAGTCAGATAGCATCTCCATGAGCCTACCAGCGCTTGGGCTGGGAATCAAATACCAATGTCCGTCAGTCCCCTGCTCCCGGTAAGCAACCAGCTGGTTCAGAGGACAGGCTGAGTTGATAGCAACTAAGGTACATAAAGCAACTGAATGCTTGCATTATTCGGTTGATTTTTTAGGCCTGGGGCCTGTGGTCTGAGCATCTCTTGGGAGGATGACAGTATGCAATATAGCAAATATGGGGGATTTCCTTCTGTCTTGTCTTTGAAGTCCAATATTGTTCTCACTGTTTTGCTTTGTTCTGATTAATTGTTTTGCTTTATTCAGTATTCTGTTTTGATTGGTTTTATTCTGTTTCGTTTTTGGTTTGATTTTGCTATACCTGATGGAATGGACAACTATAAAGATATACTATGGAAGCTATTGTTGTTTTCCTAGTATCCTGCTTTGAAGTTCTGTACCAATTTTGCTGCATTGTTTTGACTGGCTTTGTTCTCTTTCGTTTTGTTGAATTTTAATACCTTTAAAAGAAATAAATAAATAAAAGTAATATACTTGTGGGTTTAATATTCAGGTCTATAAGGAATTATTTGAAATTTTGTGCATGCAAGCGGCAAATTTCCTAAGGAACATTTGTTGAAAAAGTATAAATTTGCCAACAAACTGCACCTTTGTTAAAAAAAAAATGACCATGTTGTGTTATTTCTAGACTTCCTCTTCTGTTCATTGGTCTATGTATGTCTGTACCCTTTCCCCAACACTGAACTGGGTTTATTACTATAGTTTGTCATAAGGTTATTACTGTAGTTTGTCATAAGTTTTGAAATAAGATAGTGTGATTAGTTCAGTTTTGTTCTGTTTTTCTTCAAAATTATTTAGCAACTTCAGTTCTTTTAACTTTCTAGACAAGTGTGAGATGCATCTTGGTGTCATCTGTAAGCTAATTCCAAATGCGATCTCATTGAATCTATAGGCCATTGGGAGAAATCAGTATTTTGACACTATCAAGACTTCCAATCCATAAATATAGTGCATATCTTCTCTTATTTTGAATTTTTTATATTTCTTTGACAAGTATTATGTAACTTTCATATATATTCCCTACCATTATATTTTTTAGATTTATGTCTAAGTATCCATATTATAAATGGTACTTGTAAATTTTAAATTTTGAATTATGTTTCACTGTTACATAGGAATACAATATTTTTATGGTCTGTTCACCTTATATTCTGTCACCTTCCTAACATTCCATATTTCAAGTTGTGTGTGCACTTATAAATTCCTTGGAATTTTTCATGGGGTCCGTTTTCTGCTCTGCAAATAGATATGGTTTTATTTTTTCTGTCTAGTCTGTGTACCTTTATTTCTTTTACTTATTTTGTTGAGAATTTAGGAATTTCAAAATAATGTTGAATAAGAGTGGTGATAAAAGATATATTTATCCTATTCCTGATAGTGGCAAAAAAACCTTCAGTCTTCTCTTCTAAAATATAAACTGTAACATTTTTGTTTTTGTTTGTAGATGCCCCTTCCTGAGATAAAACCATTTTTTTTTTATTTTGACCAGAGGTTTTTGGATTTTAAAAAACCTCTGAATGGACAGTGAATTTTGTACAGTGGTTTTTCTGTGAGATTATATGCTGCTTTTTTTCCTGAAACTGTTTATACCATGATTAACTTAATTGATTTTTAAGAATGATTTTTTTCGTGGCACATCATATTTGGACATCTCTATGTAGTGTAGTTCAATATTTTTAAATATACACATGATGTGTAATAAATTAATTAGCATTTTCATCTCTAAACAATCATTTTGTTTTGGGAATTATTAGACTCTACTAGTTATTTTAAAATATATCATAAATTGTTACAGACTTTAGTTACTCTACCAGGCTATAGAATACAAGAACTAATTCTGCCTATGGAACTCTTGCCTCATCTCATTCCATCCTCCTATCCCTCCTTTCCTACTCAGTAGTGACCACTATACTGCTCTCTTCTATTAAGATTGACTTTTGTTAGCTTCCACAAATGAGTAAGAACATGTGTTTCAGTGTCTGACTTAGTTCACTTAGCATGAACCCCTAATTCTGTCAACTTTGACACAAAGGAAAGAATTTCATTCTTTTTGTGGCTGAATAATATTCCTTTATGTGTAGGCTTCATTTTCTTTATCTTTTCATCCATTAATGAATGAGTTAGTTGATTCCCTATCCTGAGTATTATCAGTACTGCTGCATTAAACCTGAGAGTACAGATGTCACTTCGATGTATTGATTTCATTTTCTTTGGCTATAAGCCAAGTAATGAGACTGGTGAATCATATAGTAGCTCTATTTTTAGTTTGCAGAAGAATCTCCTTACTGTACTAATTTATGTTGTCCCCAGCAGTGTGTAAGAGTTCTCATTTACGTGTATTCTTGCCAGAATATTTTTTTGTCTTTTTCATACTAGCCATTCTAACTGGGGTGTGATGATATCCCATTGTAGTTTTAATGTGCATGTCCTTGATGATTAGTGAGACTGACCATTTTTTCATATACCTGTTGGTCATTTGTATGTCTTCTTATGACAAATGTCTATTTAGAGCATTTGCCTATTTTTAAAATTGGTATTTGGGTTTTTGCTATTAAATTGGTTTTGCTTGTTATATATTCTGGATATAATCTATCAGATGAATATTTTCCAAACATTTTATCACATTTTCTGGTTATCTCTCAACACTATATTGTTTTCTTTGCTATACAGATGCTTCTTTATCTGTTGTAATTCCATTTGTCTATTTTTACCTTTATTTTCTATGCTTTAGAGGTCCTATCCAAAAAAATCTTTGCCTTAATCTATGTCTTCCTAATGTTATGTTTTCTTGTAATAATTTCATAGTTTCAGGTCATACATTTAGATACTTGATCCATTTTGAGCTGAGATTTGCATATTGTGAAGGGTAGAGGTCTAGTTTCATTCATCTGCATTTGTATATCCAATTTCCCCCAGCACCATTTATTGAAGAGATTATCTCTTCTCCAGTGTAACTTTTTTTCTTTGTAGGAAATTAATTGGCTGTTGTATTAGTCTGTATCTCAGCTTTGTACCAGTACCGTGTTGTTTTGATTGCTATGGCTTGGTAATACGTTTTGAAGTCAAGTATTTTATTACTTCCAGGGTGTGTCTGTGTGTGTTATCATTGTTTTTCCTTTTCTTTTTTTTATTTTGAAATTAAGTTTATTGGTACATTTTAGATATACATACTGATCATATTTATCATAGGGAATATTTCCCCATACATGATATATTTTGATTCCTCTTTTTTCCCAATCCCCCCTCCTCCCTTCAACCCATCTTTCTCTCTCTATTTACAAAGTTGTGTTTCCATTTTATCCCTGTTTCGTTTTGTTTTTTGTTTGTTTTCCCTTTTCCTTTCCTTCCTTTACTCTCTCCAGCCCTAGTTTCCCTTTCCTTTTAAACAATTTCTTTCTATTTCACAATATCTGTTGTATGTTTTTGGTTCTCATGTACTCTTTGAGGTTCTCACACCAGGGAGACACTGAAATGTTTACATATGTGAGTTTAATTTATTTCACTTAAAATGTATGGCCTCAAGTTACATCCATTTACCTAGAAATGCCTCAGATTTATTCTTCTTTATGGCAAAGTAGTACTCCATTATATATTTTTTAAACCATCATTTCCTCATTTTCTTTATCCATTCCTCAGTGGATGGGCATTTGGGTTACAAATTGTGCTTCTATAAACATGGGTGCACATATATTACTGTGGTATGATGCTTATAATTCTTCCAGGAAGATACCCAGAAGGGGAATAGCTGGGTCAAATGGGACTTGTAATCCTAGATTTTTGAAGGCTCTCCATACTAATTTCCACAGTGAATGCACCAGTCTACACTCCCACCAACAGTGCAGAAGTGTTCATTTTTCGCCACAGCCCCGTCAGCATTTATTATTGATTGATTTGTTGATGATAGCCATTCTTTCTGGAGTGAGATGGAATCTCAATGTTGTTTTAATTTGCATCTCTCAAATGCCCAATGATGTTAAACATGTTTTCATGTATATATTTGTCATTTGTATTTATTCATCTGAGAAGTGTGTATTCATCTCCAATGCTCATTTTTGGATTGGATCTTTAAATTTGAGGGTCTCATTTTTTTTCAGGAGCTCACTTTTTTTCATATTTTTTATACATTGTAGATATAAACCCTTTGTCTGAAGAACAAATGAATAAGATTTTTCCCACATTCTGTGGGTTGTCTTTTGACTCTGCTGGCGATTTCTTTTGATGTGAAAAAGCTTTTTAATAGGATGAGATCCCAGTTATTGATTCTTTTTATTATTTCCTGTGCAATGGGGGTTTTGTTCATGAAATCTTTGCCTGCCTCCTGTATCTTCAAGCATTCTCCCTATTCTCTCTCCCAGCAGGTTTAGTGTTTCTGTTTTAGTATTTAGTTCTTTGATTTATTTTGATTTTAGATTAGTGCAGGTGATAAACATGGGCCTAGTTTTAGTCTTTGGCATGTAGAAAGCCAGTTTTTCCAGCACCATGTATTAAAGTGGCTTTCTTCCAGTGAACATGTTTGCCCCTTTGTCAAAGATAAGGTGGCTGAGTGTGTTTGGAGTTGCTTCTGCATCTTATAATCTGTTCCACTGATCCTCAGTCCTGGTTTTTGTTTTTGTTTTGCCAGTACCGTGTTGTTTTTATCACAGTAGCTTCATAGTATAATTTCAAGTCAGGAATTATAATGCCCTCTGCCTTGCCTTTGTTGCCAAGAATTGTTTTTGGTATTCTAGGTTTCTTCTGATTCCAAATGAATTTTAGGAACGTTTTCTCTAGTTCTGTGAGGTATGCCAAAGGTATTTTGATTGGGATTGCATTAAATCTGTGTAACAATTTTGGGAGTATGGCCATTTTTACTATGTTTGTGCTTCCTCTCCATGAGCAAGGGATATGTTTCCATTTTCTGATATCTGTTTCAATCTTCTTTTGTCATGATTTTTATTTAGGATTGTTTTGGCTATTTTGGTCTTTTGCAATTCCATATGAATTTTAGGGTTGTGTTTTTCTTTTGCTGTCAAGACTGTCATTGGTATTTTGGGGGGGACTGCATTGAAGTAATAGATAATTTGGGGTAGTATGGTTATTATCCAGTTCATGAACATGGGCTATCTTTCCATTTAGCTGTGTATTTTCTCTTCAATTTCTTTCAATAGTATTTTAACTTAATTGATTATCGAATGTTGAGTCCATTTTGTGTCTCTAAGCTGAACCCAACTTCATCAAAGAGTATTGTAATTTTAAATTTTTCTATATTTGGTTTGATAATACTTACTTGAAGATTTTGAAGATTATTCAAGGAGAATACTGGTCTATAATTTTCTTGTAATCTTTGCCTTGCTTGCTGTCAGTATATTGCTGGATTCATGAAATGAGATGGACAATATTCCTTTCCTATTTTTTGGAAGAGACAGCATAGAATTACATTATTTCTCTTAAAATATTTTTAAACCAGGTGTGGGGACACACTGTACAATCTCATCACTCTGAGAGGCTGAGGCAGGAGTGTAGAAAGTTGGAGCTTAGAAGTCTGGACTCTGTCTCTAAACTAAAAAAACAAGGGCTAGGGATATAACCAAATGAGATAGGGCTGGTTTCTAACACCAGTACTGTAAACACTTTAAAACACAGTAATAAAATGTTGGTTAGAATTCACCTAGAAAATCATCTAGGTTTGGAATTTTCTTTATCAGAACATTTTTTAACTATCAGATTAATTTCCCTTTTATGTGCAGCATAATCAAAAATATATGGTGAATAAGTTTTTAAGTTATTGTAGTAGAATACACAATACCATTAACCAACCTCAAAATATTTCCCCTCTCTTGAAACACACTTACCCCACATTCTTGCCACTTTCTAAAGCAGTTCTGAAAGTCTCCTTTCTTGAATGTCTTGAATTGTGCTGTCGTGACTGCTTCAATGTCCTGAATTGATTGAAAATGTTGACCTTTCATGGTCATTTTGACTTTGAGGAAGAGCCAGAAAGTGCACAGTGCCAGTGCCATTCTTGGTGAATAAGGTGGGTGAGGACACACTACAACATTTTCATGAGCCTACCTATGTTTTCCAATTGCCAGCAGCATTCAACCACAGTTCTTGATCACATCTTACAAAGACACAAGAGAGAACTTCCAGAACTGCTTCAGAAAGAGGCAAAAACATTGTCACGTATTCAAAAAAAGGGGGAGTACTTTTAGTAGAATTGGTGACTGTCTTTTTACTGTAATGTTTTTTAATTTAAACATTCACTGTATATTTTGATCATGCCTCTTATATGTATATATCCATATTTTTCCCACATGTGCACATACACATAGTATTTAGGTTATGTATTTCTCCTTGAGTGTGTTTTGATAGTTTGTGTCTTGGGGGATTTAGCTTAGCGGTATAAGCGCCTGCAGGCACGAGGTTGTGAGTTTGATTTCCGGTACCAAAAAAAAAAAAAAAAAAAAAAAGATAGTTTGTGTCTTAACAGGAATTAGTCCATTTCATCTAAATTACCAAATTTTGTGTCTATAGTGACATCCTTCCTTTATTATTAATGTTAGTAATCTCTATTTCGCGCCCTGTCTTGATTATTCAGTTTTGTTAATCTTTTTTAAATAGCTAAACCTTTATTAATTTTTCTCTTTATATTTTATTTTCAATTTCATTTGGCAGTGCTATAATCTGTATTTTTTTTTGTTTGGGTCTATTCCATATATAGGACTTGCTTCAGTTTACATATAGAGTTAGGTGATTGCCTTCTTCAATTCTCTCCAGGATTTTCCCATTCTGTGGTCCCAGAAGATCCTCATTTCCTCATACCTCCAACCATGTGTTTTTCCCCTTAAATGTTTGCACATTTCTGAATTACTAGTTCAGTCTGTAGGGTGAAGCCACCAAATCAAAGAGTAGGAAAAATGCTTCTAGAATTCCAACCCCACAAACTTTATTCAGATTTCAGGATCCTATTGTTTTCATTCCTCTGTCCAGGGAGGAAAGTTTCTTGTTGGAGTTTTACATACCCATACCACTACTGCTGTCCACACCGCATCTGTGCAGCTCTAAGGCTAGGAATGTGTGTTCACAACAGAGGTCGGTGAGGAGAAAAGAAAAGAGAAGAAGCAGGCAAGTAGTTTCCATGTAACTTCCAGTCTCTCCCACTTTTATTGGCAAGTGGGACTTCTGGTCAAATAATAGGGGTTTCTCTCGGTGTTCTTGCTGCCTCTACTCACACCCACTTCATTATGGTCCAGCTCATGTACCGGGCTTATCGTCCATAAACCAGAAACCTCATCCTTCCTCTAATGTTTCCTTTGCTCATTTCCTGTCTGCGGTTATTTGCTTTTTTGCATCCTCACGTAGCTGCTTTTTGTATTCTGCCTAACTTACTTGGTTGTAGTATGTGAAGAAAGTCTCCAGTAGACTTACTTTATTTTGGTCAGTACTGTGAGTTCTCAACATCAAATATTACCAACAAGATTTCACTTGAAGACCAGAGAAACTTTTGGAAGTTGAGGTTGATATGATAGGAAAAAAATTGGAGACATATGAGGAGAGTTTTAATACAAACTATAACAAAAGACATCTTTTTCCTTGCAAAATTTGGAGATATTTTCAGAGCTCCAGAAAAGATGAAAGGTGCTCACTCTTCATCTTAATTGAATTTCAATTGCATTTTTCCTAGGTGTCTGTAATACTCATCATGCTTTTTACTTAAATCACAGATAAAACATTTCATAGCTGTAATAAGCAAGATTGCTATTTCATGTGGTTAACCACATTTTTTATTACTTATTACAGCCCGAGTGAGGTCACAAGGTAATAGGCCAGAATGATGAAACACACACATGTCCCTGCACACACACATACACAAACACACACGTGAGAATGGGAAGGTTTTATTATGTAACATTCCATCTCCCCTCTGCCCTGCACACATAAAATGCAAATGGAAATCTTGTAATTTCCCTACAGTTCTTGGATCCGTAACTAAACAATGTGAAATATTACTCCAGTCATTATTCAAATG
Organism: Dasyprocta punctata; assembly: GCA_004363535.1. Lineage (NCBI taxonomy): Eukaryota > Metazoa > Chordata > Mammalia > Rodentia > Dasyproctidae > Dasyprocta > Dasyprocta punctata. The sequence continues at coordinate 9,870 of RJWM01032094.1, read as the reverse complement.
CTATAGATTTTCACTGGAACTATTTCTTAAATTTAAAATCAATTCTGAGGTCATATAAATCATATCAGGAAACTTTATAAGGTTATTAATTCAAAGTTTGTATAGCTTGAAAAAAAACAATCTTTTTAGGAAATACTAGTTTTAATTTAAGTATTGTAAAACAATCTTATCCTTTGGTCTTTGTTGATGTCTTCTTTGTGTAGTTCTCAGAAATGGCAGTTAAGTTTCTGACATTGATAGTGCAGTTTTGTCTCATCGTATGAATGAATAAACTTATAAATAGCTATAGCCCATACTACATTTATTCATCAAATACTCATTGTACAAAGGATAATACTAGTGGCTAGAATTAAAACAGAAACCAAAGACAACTGATTTGGTAGATAGACCAGCACTCACCAAATTTTACTCATCAATAGCATTTAAGCTCCAGACAGTTTGAAAGATAATGGTATCTTGTTTATTCTTACCTCAGAGTAATACATGGATAATTTGTCACATTACGTATCTGGCTAATATTCATTCAGCTGATTTTCCAAGGACTAAAAAGTCCTCTTCTAATCAGTTTTGAATCCTTGAAACAAAAACTAGGAATAATATAGAAATTGTGGTTATTTTAATAAAAAGGAAAGGAAAAAGGAATAGAGCAAGGTAGCTAGCAAAGGGGAAATAGGAGGAGAAGAAAGAAAAAAAGCCTTGTTCTCTTCACCAAGTACTTTAATACATATGAAAGGACTGTCACTCCTAGTAATAGTAATATATACGTGTATAACAGAGAAAATAAATGCTACATTTTACATAGATACATTTCTACTCTTATTTCAATTATTTGATATTTCATATTGGATTTGATCTTTAGTAGGTAACATAAGAAAAAGGAGCAAACTTCCTCCTAATACAGCATTTTATAAGACATGTTTGGATGGTTTTTAAATTTAGACATTAGTGTTTATATAGGAGATCATGTCGTTTTAGTAATTAATATATTTTTCTAATACAATATTCATTTTGAGTCTGAGAAATTTTTATCTATATATTTCTCTACCTAACTATATAGAACATAGGTCTTCTTCCAGGATTCAGCCAATCAGACTATGTGCTTTCCACATCTTATATTTTCTGGTACTTTTGGTATGTTTGAAAGAGGATATCTATGCTATTATCATAATTGCTGTCTCTCCATTTAATAAAGGTTTCTTTCCACCTGAAAAGACTTTTTAACAGTTAAAAGCTTTCTTACGTTAATACTTCACTACAAAGGGGTTCTGTATAGAACAGTATGCAATACACTATAGCTCATCCATTTAGAGAATTTGCTACTAAAGAACAAAAATAATCTCATAATAAATTGGTGTCATTTGTTAGACATCTCACAGTGCCTTCCCACAACCGCATTATAAAACGATCTTAAGCAGAATATTCCTTCAACAGACATCTTGTTTCTTTTTCCTATTTGCTCCCTTTTTTATTTTCCTTTTCTACTACAATACCTGAAAACATATGACATTTTAATATTATATCTTATGGAGAAACAATGTATGCTCAAAGTAGTTCTTTCTTTACATGGGTTGTTACTCTTTACCTAAAAACCGCCCTCTAAAAATATGATGTATAAACTTTTGGACAGTGTTGTAGTCAGGGTTGCAAGAACAATTTCATGCAGGACACAGAATTTATATCACTTTATGATGGTCACCCAGAGTTAAATACAAAGAAAATGCAGGAAATCTGTCCATAACACTAAAGACCCAGAAAATCCAGCCAAGGGCCTGGATCCTACAGCAATGTCCTGCCTGAGTCCAGCTAAAGACCTAGAGCCTATGACCATGCCTTATATGAGTTCCACTGGAGGCCTGGAACCCACGGCAATGACTCATACAGGTCTGTTTTATGAATCTTCACTGAGAAGGCCCAAAGGTCAGCGTTGGAAGCCAGAAAGTCTGTGCCAGTGGGATGAAGGATCTGTGCTAGTAGGTTGAGGATTCTACAGTGGAGCCAAGAAGTGATGCTCAAAATAAGGACCAGGACTGCCCTGAAAAGGACCACAGCCATCCTCGGCAACAGTGAGGTCCTGAGCTCCTCCGACGATGAGAACAGTCAAGTACATGTCAGGAAGCCAGTGTGACAAGCTTCTCTTGGAGATTAAACAGCACACATGTCCTCTGGAGCCAGGAAGCGATGCTCAATGTAAGGAGCAGAGCTCCCCCAAAGTGAACCACAGCCATTCTCAAAGTCCCAAGCTTCTCTGATGATAATGGCCAAATTCATATCAGGGAAGCCAGCATGACAAGCTCCACCAGGAGAACCAATGACTCCAAACAACGATAGGAGAAGTGACAACGCCCCACTCTTTCTTTCCACATCTCCTTTTATGCTGGCAACTCTCCTCAGGTGGGCCATCTACACTCAGCACCTGCCAATTCAATTCAGCTGGTGTTAAGTTGACCACCAGTTCTAAATCCATAACAGACAGTAACTCAGATATACTCCTTTTTTGAGAAAGTTTTATTGAAATACTATTCACATATCATAAAGTTTATCATTTGAAGTGTACATTTCAGTAGGGTTTTGTTTATTCATAGAGGCAGAACCAATACCAATGACTAATTTCAGAATGCTTTCATCACCCTAAAAAATAAACCTCATATTCATAAGCAGTCAACGTTCCACCTCCCCTCAGCCCTGTACTCAGCAAATACTATTTCTGTCTCTTCCTCTCCCTCTCTGTCTCTCCTTCTCTTTCCCTTCCTTTCTTTTCTCTCTTTCTCCCTCCCACCTTCTCCCCCTCTGTATTTGCCTATTCTGGAAAGTTAATGTAAGTGAAATCAAATAATATGTTTGTGATAGACTCTTTCATAACAAATTCAAGGTTATTCATGTTGTAACATACATCATAATAGTTGATCCTACATATCCACTGGTTTACTTTCATGATTCCCCATCCATAGATTTAACCAGTCACAGATCAAAACTATTTGGAGGAGAAACATTGTTGTTTATGACATGTACTATGTAGTTTGACCTATGCTCATTACATTTGTACTGAAATGTAAGGATTTTTTACTTGCCAATTTCCCCTGAACAATACAGCGTAACAACTACATGCATAATATTTACATTGTGTTAGGCAGTATAAGTAATCTAGAGGTTATTTAAAGTTGTACTGGAGGATATACATAAGATACATGCCCTTTTTTTAAATAAGAGACTTGACTGTTCATGGACTTTGGTATACAAAGAAACTCACAATTTTATGTTCCCAATAGCAATATATGAGGGCTCCAATTTCTCCTTATCTGCCCTTACACTTGCTGTTCATCTTTGTGATTATATCTATTCTAGTGGGTTTGACATAGCATCTTAATATGGTTTTACTTTGCATTTTCCTAATGATTAAGTAGTCTGAGCATCTTTTTTCATGTGCTTTTTGGCTACTGGCATATTTTCTTTGGAGAAATGTTTCTTTGAATATTTTTTCCATTTTTAATTAGGTTATTTGCCTTTTTCTTGTTGAGTTATAAAAGTTCTTTATATGTAGTCAATACAGCTATCTCTTGGTCTCTGCAGAGGATTGACCCTAGGATGTCCTCTCAGGTGCCAAAATCCATAAATGCTCTTTTATAAAAAATAGTATACAGTCGTGTTCACATATAACCCATATATATCCTTCAATTTTCTTTAAATCACGTCTAGGTTACTTATCATACCTGAGACAATATAACTGCTGTGTAAGTAGTTGTTGCATTGTGTCATTTAAGCAACAGTGATAATTAAAAAATATGTTCATGTGCATTACAGATGCAGTCACCCTGGAACTACCGACACAGTGTTCATTCCAAAGTTGATTGAATCTGGTGTGTGTAACTTGTAGATGTACAGGCCAAACTGTGTATGATTTGCAATTATTTATTCCCATTTTTGGGGTTGTCTTCACTTCCTAGACTGTGTCATTTCAGGTACAAAAGTTTTCAATTTTGATAAAATGTAATTTACTTATTTTTTGCTTGTGCTTTTGACATCACAGCCAAGAAATTGCATAATACAGAGCTATGAGATTTTGTGTGTATGTTTTCTTCTAATATATGTGTGCGTGTAAGTGTATTTTTTTGAGACAGGGTCTAGCAATGTAGTGCAGACTGACCTCAACCTCACAGTGATCCTCCCACCTCAGCCTCCTGAGCACTGGGATTCCATGCATGTTTCTTCTAATATTTTTCTAGTTTTAGTTTTATGTTTAGGTATCTGATTGATGTTGGGTTACTTTATGATATAAGGTGGGGATACAATGTCATTCTTTTGCATAGTTGCATAGTTGTCCCAGCGCCACTTGTTGAAAAGATGATTCTTCATCCTCCTTAAATTGTCTTTTCACCCTTCTCAAAATCATCTGATCCTATATATGCTTATTTTCAGACTTACATATCTATTCCTTTGATCTACATGTCTTTCCTTATCACAGTACCATATTTTTGATTGCAGTAAATTTTCAAATTGACAAGTATATATCTCCAACTTTGTTCTTCTTTTTCAGAATTGTTTTGGCTATTTGTGGGCCTTTGAAAGTCTGTATACATTGTAAGATTAGCTGGTTAGTTTATGCTTTAAAAAAAAGCAGCTAGCATTTTCACAGGAGTTGATCTTAATGTGTAGACCAATTTGAGAAATATTGTCATCTTTATGCTACTGTGGGTTCTGATCCAGGAACATGGGTTTATATTTGCATCTATTTAGGTTTCCTTTAATTTCTTCCAAATTTTGTGGTTTCCAGTGTACAAGTTTTAAACTTATTTTGTCAAATAAATTTTAAAGTATTTCATTCTTTTTGATGTCATTTTAATTGAGATTATTTTCTTAATTTCATTCTTAGATTTTTAGTTTCCAGTTTATAGAAATATAATTGATTTTTATCTATTGATCTTACATTTTGCAGCCTTGCTGAAATCATGCATTACTTTTTATTATTCTCCTGTGGAAGGAGTTCTTTTGACATATCTGTTTCCCCTCCTTATTCATTAGGAGGATGCTAGCATTTAATATGATGATGATGAAAGCCCAACACACAAGGCATGAGTTGGGCTTGCTATTTTTCTTCTGGATATTCTTAATAGCGTGGTGAGTTCTCACTTTGCATTCTCAGCTTCTCAACTCCATTTGTTAAGCCCAACTGAGCAAGAGTCTTTCTGAGAGGGTGAGCTGTATTCACTCTCTCCTTCTCTATATGAATTTCTCTGCTTATAACTGGGTGTCGAAGTCACCCTGAGCTCCCTCCATAGACACTAGAATTCCAAACCATAGATAATGTGGAAGGTAGAAGTCTCTATTATCCTATTTGCCTCATTTCTAATCTGCATTGTAGCTCTCAACCACAAGTACTGCCTAAGAGTTCTGCATTTGGGAGAGTATCGGGCATTTGTAATCACTAACAATGCTGGTACTTTGACCTATATTTTTTTAATTCTTCTGCTATTTGCTACAAGAACCTGGAGGAAAGAAGGGCTGGGTCTCACATCTGCATTTTGCCTGTCTTAAAATGATAGTTCTCCATAGGCAGCATTGACAAGGAAGCTTTACTAGTGTGGCAAATCCCATCCACTTGCTTAACATCTCTTTACCCTAAAGCAGCAATAAGATATGATTGAAATTAATAGTACATAGCCTACTATTTTTTAAAGCAAGGTAATGTTACATAATAAAAAATGACCACAAGCCTGATTTATATACTGTCTGGATAGAAATATACTGAATTTTCAAAGATAGTACAGAGGCGTAATAGAAGGAAGAAAAATGGGTAGATATATAAACAAATTAAGTAAGAGGAAAATACATTTTTTTTTCTACAAGAAATACAACAGGTTAAGTAGATAGTCAAAACCTATAGTTTACCATGCAGATAATCCATTTCTATAGGAGTTGTCAGTTGACAAGAAAGATACAAAGGCAATAATATTTGAAGGCTACTAAAGTACAGTTCTTCCTTCCAACCAACCGTAGTAGTCCCTCAAATTGCCCATATTTTCACCTTGAAACACTGTCTCTAGGACACTCCTAATAAATATAAACATGTTACCTAGACAAGATGGATTAAGTGGGGGAACTGTATCCTGAAAGAATGAAAGCATTTCCAATAATCAATATATCAATTGTTCATTTAAGGCATGCCCTAGAATTTGTCTACAAAATAAGGAAAAACCTCCTTCTCAGATTGGAAAATCAACATACAACGAGTTAGCTTAACCAATCCAGACCTTACTGCCCAAGAACTGCAAATATGTTGTTAGAATAGTGTATCCTATGATAGAAGAATCTGAGAACAAGTTATGATATAATGATCTGAAATAGCATGTTGACCCATTTAATTGGATGAAACAGTATCATAAGACATGCAGTGAGTCGCAGGAAAAAGAAACGCAATATTAAAAAGTTGTCAGTGTTTCCTAAGAAATATTAAAAAGAGAACTGTACAGAGCTGGTAGAGAAAACCGAAGAGATGTATTTTCTGTGTAATGGATATAGTTCATCAAGCTTTTCTACAACCTGAATAATAGACCTCAGGAGTTATCCTTCTCTTTCTTAATTTCTTTGCCACCCTAAACTAAAAAGAAGTTCCATGGGTAACAAGATTTACATCTCTGGACAAATAACTTTTCCACATAACTTAGTAAATGGGTACTTATGTTAGTAATGTTTCTTGTAATTGGGTGAACTTTAGACCCTTTGAGCTTGATCATCTTTGAATGAATCAATGATGTTCTGTTCCTACTTTTGAAAACTTGAGAATTTCATTAAGAATAATGCAACGACACCAAAACAATGTCATCATTGAGTTACTACCTTAGCAGCCAACTACTTTTTACTTCTCTGGCAGTTTACCTTACATGTATCACCTGAAAGAAAAATAACAAAATCATGCCTTAAATGTTTAAAGTCAAGGTAAAACCTTGGGTGTATATGTGAGGGAGTGGGGTGGTGCAAGATGACTCAGGGAGCCAGGTAATAGCATCAAAAACACTTAGTCTGGGTGAAAGGAGGACAGAAAATGTAAGTGATATAGGATAGAGCTAGAAGATAATATAATGCTCTTTGGAGGCATGTAAGACTATCATTGATTGTGGCCTCTGCTGCTAAATGCCTTTGCACCTCTCAGCAACTTTTATGTTGCTTTCATGCTTGATATTTTTGTCTTTGAATAGAGCATCATATCAATCATTTCTTTAATTGATTAGTGTGCACTTTTCTGGGCCATCCAGCATAGTATCCAATACTTAGTAAATTCTCTCTCTTTTTTTAAGTAAAACACTTTTCTTTTGGTAAAAGTTATATTTGAAAAACTCTTTAAAAACATAAATAATGGAATAATGGTACTTCATGCCCCTTACACTGAAAAACATTAGAGAGATGATGCAAACTGTTGATGAAAGAAGCTCCAACACTACCAGTGGAAATGCAAACTGATGCAACTGTTCTGAAGAGACTTGTGATTCTTGATTAGAGAATGTGTGCAAACGCAGTATGATCCAGCAACCCCACTCCTGGTAATATATACCTCTCCCTCTAGCTATTCTGTAAATCCATGAGGAGAGTTGTGTGAGGAAGACCTATAAAATGACTCCTGATTGCAAGAGATGGAGACTGTCCTCATGACTACAACTTAGAACAGCTGGATCATCAATGAAATGTCTGATTCATATCCAAGGGGATCTGTAATAAGATTTCAGATAGGCTAGGAACCAGTCAAAGATTGGGTTGAGATCTCTGTCCCAAACTTCATAGGCTGGCTGCTTCCAACTGCCTTCCCCTGCCCCTCTTAGAAGTCAGGGCACAAATACAGGACTGAGTCCCATCATTCAGATCTATCCACCTGAGACATCACTGCACAAGTGAGCAACTGGTGCTTGTACAGGAAAGCAACTGAACAAGCAGCAGCATTTAGAGCTTCAGGACCCAGCAGTGATGTGGTACCTCAGGTCCACTGTGCATGTGGTCCAGGATTTCACTTATACAAGAGGAACCTCTTGTCTATTCTTCCATCATTTCTCTTCAAAAAGCTTGCCACCTGCAAATTAAAGAAGAGGTTTTCTTTTCAACTAAATTTGTAGAGGTTTCAGTCCATAGTCTGCTGGTCCCAAACTGGGGCACTGTGGCAGGAAGGCATGGCAGAAGAAAGCTCTTCATTGTCTGGTGGATAGGAAGGAGAGAATCTACTGTATTCTCAGTAAATATTAGCATCTGTGTAATTCCCTCTTAGTCTAACTGATAGACTTCTCTAAATATTGTTTAGGAGGTAAAGTTTGCTGACCAGGTTATATTTAGATTTTTATTTCCAATAACACCACCACGTTTCTGTCACTGAGCGTGAGCATCAAGTGAGTAGACAGCTAGTTAATGTTATTTAACCTTTCATACACCTTCATAGACACAGGAGTAGACCAAAACAAACGTTTGTTTTCTCTAGAGATCAGAACCTGTGTGTTTAATCTGTTTTGGAAACACAAAGTGAATCTTTAGATCTATGGCCATCTAACAGTGACTAGCAATAGATGATCCGAGATTATTCTTTGTGATGAAAACAATTTCCCTCACACCTTGAACATCTTTCTGAATTCTTCACAGAGCTCTGTTATTATCTGCTTTGTGTCACTTTTGTGAATTTCCTCCTCTGCCTTCCCCATCCTTTAGAAAGGGTACAATTACAAATTCACAAAACAATTGAACTTCAAGTTTGAAGCAGCATTTCACCCTTGGCAACCAGAATCTTTAATCATGTACCTTGTAAGTAAAAAATAAAAGCTAATACTTTATCTTGATGAACAAGAGTCAGTACTTGCCTTGTCAGGCTCTCAAAGAGCTGATAATGTGGATGAAAAGTGCAATAATTTTAGATGCATGCTGCAGAAAGACTTTACATCAATTAGAGTATTTTATGCGATACAGCTTTACTTATTAGTTGAACTGCTAAATCCCAAAACAAGCAGAATTTGGTCTTCCTTAATGTATAATTTCTGAAAAGAAAATAGACTAAAAAATGACTGCCTTTATACCTTTGGTTTGATCAAGTAAAATATGTATTTGTGAATACATTTGTTAATTTACATTCATTAATTTAAAAGTACATTGATAATGTTTACTTCAAATACATTTAACTGAATTTTCACTGAAATTTCTTAAGAGTGAATTTTTCCTTCTAAACTTTCATTGATTTGTGACTATCTCTTGGTGTAAATCTGTAAGTTTATCACTATTTCTATGTAGGAATGATGTTACACACTGACAAAATATTCACTATATTAATTGTTTCAATCAGCAAATGAAAGTATGTGTCCATTTAAACATCAAACTGTGTTTTTATTTACAAATATTCATTGAGTTGTGTACTTGCCACTCCTCTGTGATAGAGAAGAACCAATATACCACAGAAAAGATGTGATCTGTCATTAAGAAAATTCCAATCTACTTGAGAGGAATGAGCTAAATATATCTACATGAAGGACCTGCACATCCTGCTGTTTTCTGTATCTGTCTGTCTTCTCCTGTTGCTCCATCAATCTAGTTAATCCATTTCTCTTTGTTATTCTCCTTTTGTTGATATAATCTCCTAGGATACAAGAAATCTATGAAGGAAACTTATTTAATCATTAGGGAAGAACTTACGGAAGTAAGAAGAAATTGATTAAAGAGAGATCACTCTAAGGGATCATGCCCATGTTGTCTGAAAGTTCATATGAAATAACCAAATCACTATGCTAAATGATGGTCCATTACTAGACATATGAGTATGATATCAGAATTTTTAAATATTTGAGAAAACATCAGTAGAAATGTGTCAGTGAGACCTCAAAGTTGTCTCAGAAAGGACTGAAGAATTATGTGATC
>RJWM01032093.1:0-21788 GCA_004363535.1 Dasyprocta punctata | reverse complement strand
TTTTTTTGTATTTCCTTAGTTTTTATTCTATATCATTTTCCCCAAGATCCATTTTGGGATTCTACATTACACTTAGCTATCATATTGTCTTAGGTGCTTCCTGTCTGTAATGAGTTGTTATGGTTTGTGTCTGGATGTCCTCCCAAATTCTCATATCCTCATGGGGGCGGGCTTCTATAATCTGTGATTGATTCATGGTCCAATGCTGAGACTGTGGGTGTGACTGCTACATCCACCCCAGGGTGGGTATATCCTACATACAATGTAAGGAACACAGAGTGTCTTTTCTTGCCCTCCTCCCTTTTTGCTCTGGCTGCTTTTGCTGTGTTCTGTCCCCATGCACTGTTGCCCTCTGCCATGAGCCACCCTGCTTTGGACCCAGCAGATTATGGATTGAAACCTCCACAAACTGTGAGCTAAATGAACCTTTGCTTTCTTCATTTTGAGGGTCAGATATTTGGTCTTAGTAATGAGAGAAAAGTAACCCATATACCAGTTGTCAGGATTTCCTTGTTTTTCAGGAACTTGACAGTTTCAGTAAGTACTGGTCAGCGAATGTGCTCTTACCTGGGATTTTCCCGATACTTTCCTCGTGAAGAGACTGCAGCTAAGGTATTCATCTGGAATCTGTGACTGGGGCCTTGCTTGTCAAGTTTCTCCTCTTCAAAGTTGCTCATTTTCTCCTCCTTCTGTAAGAATACATTTTGGAAAGAAGTCACCATTTGCTACTGAGACTTGAACAGTCAAGTATGTTCCACCTGCTTGAAAGGGAATAGTTATATAAATTACTTGGGATTCTGCATTATATATTCGCATCCATTTATTTATCTGTCATCAGTATGAACTGCTTATGGATATTTATTTTACATTTAAGTATAATTCAGTGCTAGTGTGCTTTTTTGCTTAAGTTATTCCAACAATGGCCATTAGAAATCCATTTCATTTAACATCTGTGTTGCGTTGACATCATTACTACTGTGCTACTGTCACTGTTACACTGTGTTATTTTTTCCTGAACGGACAGAGCTGAAGAAATATTTGTGTTTAGTTAGAGTATATATACATAGGTCTTTAAATGCTTTCAAATGTAAAATATTTATCTATATTTAGCTTAACATGAATTCGTCCTGATGTCTCCAACTCTAACTCATCATTACCCCTTGGATTATCCAGACTTGCCCTGTTACTTGTCTATAACTGCTCATTTTGATATTGAGAAGCATGGACCCCACAGTCTGTCATCCATTTCCTTAATTGCTCAATTTCAATGTACAGGATAATGGTATCAGAATTGGTAACATATGCTATCTTTCATGGGAAAAACCTTTATTAATTAGAATACAGTGCTTATGTATTGTTTATTGTACTTTGCCATCTCAGCTTTATATTTAAGCATTTCTTTTGTGTGTGTACCATTGTAAATGTTAAAAATTATTTTTGAAGAGTTTGCAATTATTTATTACTGGCATTGGGAAAGCAGCTGACATTTATATATTAACCTTAGTACACTGTGACCTTTTTATAACATTAATTTGAGGAGAGATTTTTTATCAAATATTTTCTACATAGACAATCATGTTTTCTGTGAATAAAGACAGTTTCCCAACCTGAATATCATTTATTTCCTCCTTTTCCCCCCTACATTATCTAAGGTATATTTAATTGAAGTAATGAGGGAAGACTATCTTTGGTTTAATAGGGAGAGAGAATATGGCTTTTCAATGCAAATTATGATTTTAGCTGTAATTTTAGTTTATTTGGTTTAGTTTGACAGATTTTTAAAAATCAACTTGCAGAAGTTTCCTTCCATTTCTAGTTTGCTGAGGTATTTGTCATAAAGGAGTATCAGATTTTGTCAAAGGTTTCATCATCAGTTGATATAATTACATGATTTTATTTCTTTCATATGTTGATGCAATGGATTACATTGTTATTTGAATGTTAAATCAGCATTGCCTACCCTGGAATAGATCACAGTTGGTGTGATGTATATTTCTTTTACATTCTTTTGGGGATTCTATTAACTATCTGTGTTTTTCACTGCTCACCAATAGGAACTCTGATTTCACCAATGAACCTTATTGGTCATCATATATGATATTTTGTTAAAATCCTATCCTCCCTTGAGATGTACTTGTAATTCATGCTATTTCTCCTACCCGGCAATTCCTAATTTATTTCTCAATTTTTTTCTTCTTTAGACACCCTTTAAAGATTTGTTTTTCTATGCTGTGCTTGAATTTTCCCAGCTTTATAGATTTTCTGTAAATAATGCCTCTTGGCTTGTTTGTTTAATATCTCAATTTATTAAAGATAAGACACTTTCTTTGAACTCAGAGAGATAAAACACAATTAAAGATAAGCTTAAGTGGATGAGGATAGTGTAACAAAGAAGAAATTAGGGTAGGAAAGATAAGATGCAGCCAGAGGAGAGGGCATCGCATAATGCCGTAATACAACTGTGTACTTTTTCATTTCTTGAGTTTCTGGTATATTGGTGTAACACAATTTTTGACACACCTTGACACACCTTATTTTCTTGATTAAAAATACCAACCATGTTTTATTCATTTGACTTCGTAGTCCCGGATAGGAAGCTTAGGTTCACAGAATGTTTAAGGTAATAAATGAATAGCAGAGCGTAAAGAGGAATTCCCAATGTGTGAACACGAAGGTCCTTTCACAGGTCATCCTTTTCACAAAAAGATGATAAAGTCTTTGTGGGGAAAGGGGAATTTTTTGTTTCCCAAATTTTGCTCACTGAATATTGGGCACCTATAATGGTCAAACACTTTCATGTTGATTTGAATGCTCTCGCTTTGCATTAAAGTCTATAAGCAATGTGACAAGGTAGGCTAGTGAAAATTCAATGCAGCAGAACATGAAGACTCAGACTTGTGTTTTGTTTCTGGTTGCTTTGAGGATGTGGCTCTTCCTTGGGGATGGAAGATGATTCGCACACATTTAGATGGGTCTCATTCTCAGAAAAGACGAAAACGCTACCTGATATTTCTTGGACCTGAACTATTGTGTTCATCCTACTTACCTCCTTCTTATTAACTTTTTTGTAATGTGGAGGAGGTATGAGTGGGTTGAAAGGGAGAACTGCTCTGCTTGGTGAATTAGGCAGGAACTAGAGGAGTTTCCCTGAGATTGGGAAGAATGGTTGGATTTTCACCTTCAGCTAGTGACAACTACCAGTGAAGAGCACAAACACAAAGAAAGAGAGTTTTAAGAGAATAGAAATTTAAAATTAGCCTGGGAGCCATAAACTGTCATGTATATGAGGGACAAAAGATTTTTGCACATAGAAAATAGCAATGTGATCTGTTAGATTCAGTAGTGGCAATGACAACAAATAGTCCAAGGAAAAAGTCTTTGAGTAATTCTGAGAGTTTCTAGTATGTTTCCAAAGTTACACAAAGTGAGAAGTTAGCATAGACAAATTAAAATGTGTATTAGATAAAACTGATTTGCGGTTCGTTCTTAGATGTTGGGTGTCAAGGAACAACATACATATATCTATTAATTTAACTATGTTTCAAGACATTTTTAGTATTTGATGTCGAGCACTAGTCTAGGTGTTTCAAACACATTATTTCTTTTAAATTTCCTAAAAACACTATGAGGTAGGTGACATTAGTAGCATTTTATAGATGATGAAACTAAGCTCACATGTTATTTATAATGACAGAGAGTTCCACAGTACTGATAGTGTTTATAATCTATTTTATTTGAAATGCATAGAACTAGACAGATCAATCAAGATTGTTTGGAGAGACATGCAAATAAGATTTACCTCCTGTTGTAATTGCATGTCTTTGAGAAGATTTTTTGAGACTGAGTGATTAGGAGAGTCTGTGTCATCAGTAATTCTTGCCTTGGCCTCTAAAGAAATGATACTGGCATGAAAGACAGGTATTTGCTATCGATCTAATCATCTGACTTTACAGAGCATACCATACATATTACATACTAAGAAGTTAATATAGTTACAACTCATAGAGTCAACTATTGCCAAAGCCTGCTTTTAATTCAATAGGTACTGATCCTTTGGGCAAGGCAAATTTTACAGTGAAAAAAATCATCTAACAAATAAAATGAGAAAAAAATGCACTAACTGTTGTTTCAGGGATTAACAGCACAGGCATTAAGTTAGAGGATTCTCATGATCCGTACGGTACTAACAGAAAGGATTGCAGACCTGAGCACGCATCAGCGTCTCCTGCAAGGCTTTTAAAACAAAGATTGCTGAGCTACCTCTCCCTCTCCCACTGCAGTACTGATCCAGTCGGTCTAGGATGCAGCCTGGGAATCTGCAGGTTGCCAGAGGAGGCTGGTGCTCTGGTCTGGGACCTCACAGTGAGGGGTGCACCCCCATTTATGGCTGCCTATTAGTAATTTCTGCTGGACCATTGACTTGATTCCTCTTCAAATAAAATGAATTAGTCAAATACGCCTTTAAAAAATAAATCTGGGAGATTCAGTCTGCCACCCTCATGGGATTTGTTAATAAGAAATTCTGCTTATAAGCCGGGCGTGGTGGCGCACGCCTTTAATCCCAGCACTCGGGAGGCTGAGGTAGGAGGAGCGTTGTAAGTTCGAGACCAGCTTGGGCTGCAATGCGAGCGCAAGGCCGGCCTGAGCTACACAGTGCAACTCTGCCTCAAAAATCCACGCCCGGGAGTTTGCCTTAGTGACTTAAGTGCCTGTCTGACAGGCGCGAGGTTGTGAGTTCAATCCCTGGTGCCACAAAAAAAAAAAAAAAAAAAAAAAAAAAAAATTCTGATTATATCAAATTTATTTCATGGGTGCAGCACATACAGTAAAATTGGAACTATGGCATTCGCGTGCCCTAATGCAAGGATGACGTGCACATGCTTGACACTTCCTGCTGTGGGGGATTCTCTTACACTGGTGGTGGGAATGTAAAATAGTATGCTGCTGTACGGTGTGGAGATATGATCCAGGACTTCCACTTTGATATCTATTACAAAGTGATTCAAAGAAAGGTCATGAAAAGATATTTGCATACTCATGTTCGCTGCAGGTTATTTACAATAACAGAGGTAAAAATCACCTAAATGTTCACTGGCAGACAGCTGGATAAAAATATGCTGGATATATACAAAGTAGGCAATAATTCAACTTTTAAAAAGAAGAAAATTATATCACATAAAGCAACATGAGTGAAGTTGAGGACATTACGTTAAGTAAAATAAGTCAGTTAGAAAATGACAAATACTGTATGATTCCATTCATGTGAGGCATCAAAAGTAGTAAAGTTCAAAGAAGCAAAGAATAGAATGATGGTTTCTGGGGATAGGGGAGGCAAAACGGGAGCCAGAGTTCAAAGAGAGCTGCAGTTTTGCAAGAAAAAATTCCACAGATACGTCGCAAAACAACGCAAATATACTTAAAGTTACTGCACTGTATACTTAAAAACAATGAAGGTAAACTTTATGTTGTGTTTTATCACAATTAAATAAATATCACTCATTTTAAAGGTAACACTTTCCCTGGAAGGCACAGCAGTGCTTGGCAGTAGAGCTGTGTCGAGAGGTGGAGTGGGCCCGTCTTTGTGTCTGCCCTGACAGCTGGGTGCTGCCCTGGCTCTAGTCTTAGCAAATCCTTCCTTTTCTGTGGATCTGACCTCACCCAGGTGATTCCCTAAGGGGTACTAAGCGGAATGTTATCAAGCATCTGTGATGTGACCTGGTTAGTAAGAAGTTTTTAACCCTCTCCACATAGTAACTGGAGCTTTAAAGCATGTCAGGTCACTGACTTGCAACTTGAGGAAGTTAGAAGGGACATCTGTGAGAACATCCTCAAGATTCCTCCATCCTCTTATTCACTGTTCCTGATGATTCGCATTACTTCCATCTCCTCTCCTTCTACTCATTTGAGAATTATAGCATTAGGTGATTTCTAGCACCTCTTTTCAGTTAAGTTAGAAAGTTCAGTTTTAGAAGGTTGAGTTCATCACCTGTATGTGATTGAAGTCCCTACTGGTATAATAACATAGTTAAGGTCACTTGTATAGACCCAGCTCACCTTCATGTTTGAACCTTAGAACATAGCACTTGAGCTTAAAATCAACCACTGAGCTATATAACAAAGTTCCAATGTTTTGTTTGTACATTAAGTTTGATAAAGTTTCAATATTTTCAAAATGATCTAAAAGATGAAGGGGTAAAATTTGATTATAGATTGGTGTTTGTGAGGTGGGATTAGACTCTGCTGGGGTAAGTTTTTTGGTTTACTAAAACTCAGTGGTGTAAAAGTGGACATGGACGACCTGAAGAGTCACGGCTGTAGTGTGGGCGTCTTCAGCGCAGGAGAACAACTCCTCGTTTCAGTCCCTGAAAGCAAGTTCGGAAACTTCAGAGGTCAGAAGTTTAGCAGCGGAAGACATGGGATTTACAAATTTAACACTACTTAATATTCATTCAGCTTAATATAACTTAGTATCTGTTTTTCAGATACTCTCAGAATGCCAAAGAATAAATCTATATTCATATAATTTATATATATATGAGTTTATATAATCATGAATTTTTTCATAATTATATATTCAGGTTATGTAATATAATATATTCTGGATGTCTGAATATTGCTAGAAAAGCTGAAGAGAATCAATGAATATACCAAGTCAACAATTCCCATGAAATGATTTGCATGAGAAAATTCACATGGAGTGTACTGATGGAGGTGTCATTCATGAAAGTACAAATCCTCAATGCAGTGTGAAGGAGACTGAAATGGAGCTATGTACTCTGCATCATGAGCGTCAGAGCTGCTACACCAAACTAGGATGGCTTTCCCTTGAGAAAGTGACCACGTCTTTCCTGTGCACTGGGACTGCCATCGTCCTCTCCATAACTGGCACAAGCATGCAATATTCATAGGAAAGAAGTACCCAATTCCTGTTGAACACCCAGTTTCATGTGCATTTAGTTTTCTAATATTTAGATGATTAAACATTACTAAAATGTGTAAAAATTAAACTACAATTCCTTAGCCTCGGCTCTGGAAGACATTGACGCTGATTAGACATAAGGGAGCAAACTGATGAACTAAAAGGTACAGGGTCAGAGAATATGGATTCGAGGTCCTCGTTAGGCTGCAAAAACGCTCTGCAGATCTCACGTTTTATTAGATATAAAATAAGGCATACCTAAGACAACATTATCAATAAATTCAGTGGAGATTTTTGAGAATATACACATTTTCAAGGCCTAGCCCATGATTTGTATATTGAGTAAGTCTTAAAAATGTACACATATGAAAAGTACTCAAGAAAAACTTCTGCTTCCCAGCAGGGCATACTAACACAGTAACTCTCCTACAGACACAAGTAAAAACTGAGCATAACATATAACACGATGATTTGAAGACAGGAGGCTGGACAACAAAAGACAGCAATCCCAGAGAAATAGGAAGCAAATGATATAAGCCCTACAGTCATCCCCCAGGTTACTGCCTTAAGAGAATGTCCAGGTTGCGTTTTTGGTAGGTAGGACCCAGACCCACTTGGTGTTTTCCCTAAACTGGGGAAATGGACCTGAGAATCTGAAGTCTAAGTGGATTTGATATTGTAACGTGCTGGAGAAGTGAGAATAGGACGTAGAGAAACTCCTGAAAAGCTTCAGATAGACCCCTTTCTAGCTTTCAGCTAAATACCATTCAGTGCCTTCATGTGTGAAAAATGCACAGCGCTAGGGAAAATGCATAATCAACTCTTGATAAAATCTCCTGGTAAATTAGGGAGAAAGGATACCTCACTCAACCTGATAAATAGTGTGTATTGAAAATGTATAGCCAACATTATACTTAATGGTGAAAGACAATTATTTCTGGTTAAGATCAGGACCAAGACAGAAATACCTGCTGTTACTACTTCTACTCAACATTGTACTGGAGGTTCTAGCTGGTGCAATTAGGCAAAATAAAAAAATGTATGCGGATTTGAAAGGGTCAAATAATCTCTTTTTTTGAAGATAACCTAATATTCTAAGTATAAAATTCAATGGAATTTACAAAAAGCTATTAGAACTAATAATTAAATTTAGTAAAGTTGCAGAATACAAGACTAATATACAAAATTCAATTGTATTTAACTATGTTAGCAATAAATATTTGGAAATTGAAATAAATATAATTTATAACAGCATAGAATATGTGATACTTAGGCATAGATCTACAAGTAATAAGAAATATCTATTTATTGTAAACTACAAAGTGATGCTGAGATAAATTACAGAAGAGGTAAATAAATGGAGGGAGACATCTTGTCTAGGGGTTAGTAGATTCAATATTGTTAAACTGTCAGTTATCTCCAAATTGATCTAAATACTCATCACAACCATAATCAAAATTTTTTCAAGAATTTCAGCAAGAGTTTTTTATTTTGCAGTAACTGGTAAAGGATTTATTTGTCAATCTTATGGAAATGGCAAGAATGTAGACTAACCAAAGCTGCACTGAAAATAATAAGTTTAGAATTCTAACATACTTGGTAGACAAACTAGACTTGGTTACCACAAAATTATATTTTGAGGCAACCAGTTAGGAATCATCAGAGATTATATTAAGTCATTGCTTTCCTACTTAAGAAATAAGTGCTTTGATGAGCAAAACAATATCCTGGACATACAGTTTATTTGGGTTGAGTTTTGGTTTAGCTGCCACAATAATATATATTAGAGGAAAGAAAATATGAGTATGGAGTGTTTAGTAGGTGTTCAAAAACATATTGTAACAGAACCCAGATTTCTTAATGCATACAAATGGAAAAGTAGTATTTACACACTTATCTTTATTTGTTGGTATGATCAGAAAAATTAGTGTGCAAATAAACTTTTAAACAACAAAACACTATTGAGCTATAGAATTGTTAACATGTAAACATGATGCTTTTGTAACATATATTTTGAGTTCCTGCAAAATAGGAAAAATTACTCTAATATTGCATATGCTGGAGAAAAAGGGCTGAAATGAGAGAGTGGTCACCATGGGTAGGGTGGGAAAGATTGCTGCTTAACCCCAGATCCAGAGCATGGGTTAGATATCAGTATAGGAGAGCAACATATCAGAAAGACAGAAGAATAATCCAGGTAAATAACAATTGATACTGCTAGACAAGATTTGTATAGCACTTCCCGTTATCTTCGTATGCCATGAGCATTAGTAGTGAGACAGGAAGATTAACAGCAACCACAAGACCATGAAATATAAAGTATGACAATTATATAAGGAATTTTACAATGTTGGCAAAAATATACATGGTTTTGAAGCAATTCCTCCTCCTCAACAACAACAACAATATTTTCTTTTAGAATTTAGCATAGTAAAAGCATTCCCTTCTGTAAGCAACAATTTAAACCATGCAATTTGTTTCCTTTCCAATATTGCCATGGTTACCTGGAAGCTCAGAACCAATTATGAAGCACAGTTCTAAAAATTCTAAAATATCTATCAGGTTTATATCTGATTTATGTTTCTTTTTGATGCCTTTTGTTGTTTCAAATGGTTTTCTAATAAACTGAATAGTCATTTTTGAGAAGGAAGAAGAAAATATTAATGCATACATAAATATGTTTGTATATATGAGTCACTATATGTTTATTTATGTATTATACCTTACATGAAAACCCTAGCTACATAGTTATTCACATTCATATATGAACTACCCAGGCAGATTTTATATAAACACCACTTGAACACTGATTTCATTATTTTACAATGATCCTGCCTCTGTGAGTGCTTGTGAATCTATTTTTATATCTGGGTCTGCCCTGATTCCACTGAACCTCATTCTTTAGAAACTTTGAGTTGAAAGAAAATCCATTCTTTTTTGGCCAAGGAGGGTGAGGCATTAGTTAATTAAATTCCTTGTAGGCGTCTTTCCTGATGCAGTAATACTAAATCCAGGGATAAGTTGTCTTGGCAACTGCTTTGGTGACTGTTAACAGCCTACTCTTTAGGTTTGTGAATAAAGATGTTTGTGAATGTAAAGCACCAGCTGAGGTCCAATAGTATTTTTTCTCACACTTCCAAAGAAGCTGGACACTAATTGGTAGTACACTGCACTGCACTTTCATTTATGTTTGAATAATAAAGCAGCATTCACAGCTCAGTCGTTGGGCGATTACATGTATTATTCATGCTTTCAAAATGTAATAAAGATACATACTTAATATCAGTTTTCCAATTAAAGTTTATGACCAAGCTCAGTGATGGTTATGGTTGTTGGCAGAGGTTTTTAATTTTCTCCAAATGCCTTCTTGAGATTTACAAAATAGCTTCAAGCATAAAGATGGTTAATTTGGGGGAAAGGTAGGGGCTGAAACCGTGCACGTGGACATGGAGATGACACACATGCAAAAATCATTCATTCCAGGGCTGTACCTGGCAAAACAATTCACAATATCCTTTATCAAATTTTTTTCCAGAAAAACAGTTCTTTAAGGGCCCAGTGCACTAAAGAAATTGGCTAGTGAGTCAGTTTGTTAGAATCAGTTTTGTGGTTAGCTAATATGAACTCATGTCCTTTTGTAGCACTAAAATAATATGCGCCAATAAAACCAATTTTACTAGATAAAACACTGAGTTCTTTTTGAAAACTGAGAGCATTAAACATGGTGGAAGGCTGAAAGGAGCTAAGATTGTTTAGTCTGAACTCTTCCTTTGCGGAAGTGGATAAGGAGATACAGAGAAATCACAGGTGCTCTTCTCCTGTTGTTCACTGTGATCAGACCACATGTTCTCCACCACTGCCAGAGTGATATGGAGGGTCTCGTCATGGCGGCCTTCCCGGCTGAAACAAGACTTTCATGATTTTTGTGCTTTGTACATGAAATGTTTTTAAAATCTGGGCCGCCCAGTCACGTATACCTTTGTTGACACTTGGCTTGTTTACAATTTTCATAAGACATTCTCGTTTCCATAATCTTGACTCTCCTGTCAGTTTTGTGGTCAGATGGTGGCTACCTATCTATAAAATACTTGGAGAGGTTCTATCACTGGGAACATATAAAGATAACAGAGGCCTCAAAATTCCACGGAGAGCTTCAGTAGCAGACTTGATCAAATAGAAGAAAGAATCAATGAGCTTGAAATTAATACTTTGAAATTGCCTTATAATAGGGTAAACAAATAGTGAAGAACATCTATAGGCATTATGAGTCACTATTAAGTGGACCGATAAAGAGGACAACAGAAATGCGTGAAAAACAGATTCCACTCTTACACAAGAACTTCATAGTGTGTACAACATACGCTTGAGGTCAGTAAGCCCCACAGAACCAAATAGGTCTTAATATCAGTTCCACTTAATCTTAGTGGTGAACAGTTTCTATTTGGCATTGGTAAGGGAGAGGTCTCTGGCTTGCCCTGTCTGAATCTTTTCTCCTCGATGATGTATCTTGTTCTTAGTTAGCCGTGATGTATCTGTTTCTTGGTCCTTTATATATGTCAAAGCTAGGAAAGGTTACAAAACACTGAAGGTTGCTCTCTAGTACAATGTACTTAATTCTTTTTAAAGTATCACTTCTGAAGGGTAATATATATTGTCTCCTTCTCTTAGAGTTATTCACTCAGGTGTCACTGTCCAGTGAAAATTTGATGGGAATGTTCTGTGCCTGAACTGACCAGTATGGTACACACTAGCCCATGTAACTATTGCACATTTCAAATGTGGCAAATGTGATAGGGGAGCTGAATTTTTAATTTTACTTAACTTGAACTTTTTAGTTTAAATAGCTAATTGTAGATGGAAGCTGCCATATTGTATAGCACCAGAAGAAAGGTTGGGCAAACAGGTACGAGTTTGGGAGTCTGCTTCTTATCTCCTTTCTTGTTTTTCTCTTTCTACTCCATGATTGTTCTTTATGTATTATAAAGGAACACAATACAAGTAGAACTCTTGACATTATCCTTCCATGGAGATATATTTGCTTTTATATGGGATTCTTTTGAGGAAACTTTTAAACTGGGGGAAAAAAACCAAGAATTTTGAATTCTATAGAATTTTGTTATGGAAAAGTCTATGTTTAAGGAGGTTTGGGCCTGTCACACATACCTCAAGCCACAGTCTTCAGGTAAACCTCCACTTGGCCTAGTTAGAAAACAAGGCCTAGTTGAGCATCATTGAGATTGGTATTTCTTGAAATGCTATAATAATATTTTGCCCCCTAACCCAGAGAGCATAACACTGGGTTTCACAAAAACATCTCTTTTGGCAAATGTGAGGTTGTGAGTTTGAGTTCTGGTAACAACAACAACAACAACAAAAATTCCTTAATTTTCTACTGTAAAATTTTACTTTAGCATAATAGTAGCTGCCTGTGTATCTCTGTACCTTTGCCTGAGGGATACAGGAAGCAATGTCTGTGTTAACCAATTTGGTATGACAAAAGACAAGGTGTGTGCACATGTGCAAAAGTGTAAAGCCAGGATTTTTCACCAACATAGAGCTCCATCTAATAGGTTTGGCATATGTCTACCTGAGCATCTCAGAGGGTATAATACACAACACCACTCTAGAATTTGTTTTTAAAAAGTGTTGTAAAAAAATTTTCTGGTAGAAGTAGCCCAATTGAATATACTGGCACACGAAAAATCAGATTTGCAAGTTTTAGAGGATGTAAAAAATGAATCATCAGATAACTTATGCATGGATAGTGAAGATGGATCCATTATGGGAAAATACATGTTTTCACAACAGAAGAGTGATGTGGGTGTATGATGGTGATGATCACTTTAACATTGGCCATGTGAGCCAAAGTTCCTGTGACAGTGAAATGGAACAAGAATTGACTGATATGGACACAAGGAATATAGATCTCCTTGATTCAGATGATGAGAACAGGTTCTCAAACTATTTATCAATAATCTGGATTTCAGCAGAATCCATTGTGATTTCATGTTTTTTGTTTCTAACTGCATAAATTTAACCTTTTCTCTCCTTATAAGATTAGCTAAGTTTTTTTTTTTTAATTTTGCTTAATCTTTTGAAGAACCAACTCTTCTAGTCATTGATTCGTGGTATTTTATAGTGTTGATTTCATTAATTTCTACCGTGATTTTCTAA
Organism: Dasyprocta punctata; assembly: GCA_004363535.1. Taxonomy (NCBI): domain Eukaryota; kingdom Metazoa; phylum Chordata; class Mammalia; order Rodentia; family Dasyproctidae; genus Dasyprocta; species Dasyprocta punctata. The sequence goes on along the minus strand of RJWM01032093.1, from coordinate 8,695 downwards.
TATGCTTCCTCATAATAGCTTTGGATTTGCATTGTTCTTATTTTTCTAGGAACTTGAGGTACATCCTCTGGTTATTTACTTGAGCTCATTGTATTTTTCTGATGTGGAAATTCAGTGCTATGAATTTCCCTCTTAGAACTGCTTTCATTGCATTCCACAGGTTCTGGTATGTCATACTGGCATTATTGTTTGATTGTAGAAATGGTCCAATTTATTCTTTAATTTCATGTGTAATCCATTAATTATTCAAGAGGGTATTCTTTAATTTCCATGGGTTTGCTTAGTTTATGTGGTTTCTTTTGGCATTGATTTCTAGTTTCATTCCATTATAACCTGATAATATGCATGGGATAATTTCTATTCTCTTGCATTTAAGCATGCTTTATGGGCTAGTATGTTGTTTATGCTGGAGTAAGTCCCATGTGGTGCTAAGAAGAATGCATAGTCTGTTGTTGTTGGATGGAACACTTTATAGCTATCTGTCTTGGTTACTTTTCTTGTTGCTGAGATAAAATACCCAACATCTACAGTTAAAGGAGGAAAGGTTTATTTGGCTCACAGTTTGCAGAGGTTTAAGTCCATAGTTGACTGACTCCAAGGCAGAGTGTCATTAGAGGTGCACGGAAGAGAAGAAAACGTTCATGAAAGGCAAAAGACAGCAAAGCAGCAAAGTAGTATGCGGCAAGCAACTATCAGTGAACATAATAGCCTTCCTTCTGTCCCTCATATTCTACCCAGCTTACCCACATTTAGGGTGGATAGCAATCATACCCACGGTGAGGCACCTTAATCCTAACATTGTACCATAAATCAATCCCAGAATCATATCCTTAATTTCAGTATCACACACTCTAGATTCAGTCACCTCTGAAAAGTTCCACCTATGGTCACTTGAGGCTTTGGGGGAACATTTGAATGCAAACCATAAGTATATCTATTACATCCATTTGTTCAAAGGTTTTGCTCAATTCTTATATTTCTTTAATTTTTTGTCTAGTTGATGTCTCCATTTGTGACAGTAATGTGCTGAGGGTCCTCCATTAGTATTGTATTGATGCTTATTTGATATTTCATGTCCATGAGTGTTTGTTTTAGTTGGTTATGCTGGTATTTTGTGCATACATGTTTACAATTCTTAACTCTTCCTGTTGAATTTTTCCCTTAATTAATATATAGTGACCTTCTTTGTCTCTTCTTACCAGGCTTAGCTTGAAATTTACTTCGTCTGAAATTAGGATAGCAATTTCTGCTTTACTAGGTTCCCATTATATGGAATATTGTTTTCCATCCTTTGATTTTTAATCTGTGAGTATCTTTTTGAATTAAATACTTTTTTTGGTACACTACATATTATTGGGCTTTCTTTGTTGATCCATTCTGCCAATCTGTGTCTTTGGATTGAGGAAATCAGGTCCTTTGCATTGTTGTTACTGAGAGGTATTGACTTATTCCTGTCCTTGCATTATTTTCATGTTGCTAATTTCCTCATTTTATCCCTTTTGCTGAGCTACTCAGGGGTATTCATTGTTTTAGACTTACTGACATTGTTGACTTCATGGTCTTTTTCTAAGGTATCCTTGAAAATGTTTTATAATGCTGGTTTGGGGGTCCTGAATTTCTTGAAGTGCTCCTTGTTGTAGGAATATCTTATTTTTCCATCAATTTTGAAGGAAAGTTTTGCAGGATGCATAAATCATGGTTGGAAGTTGTTACCTTTTAGGGCTCTAAACGTTTCGGTGCAATACCTCCTGACTTTTGAGGTTGAGTATCAGAGTCTGCTGTGATCCTAATGGGTTTACCTTTGTGTGGGATTTGTTGCCTTTCTCCAACAGATTCTAAGGTTTTGTCCCTGTGATGAACATCTGGAATTTTGAGCATAACGTGGAGATATTCTCTTTTGGTCGTGGCTATTTGGTATTCTGCATGCTTTCTTTATGTTTATTTTTCCATCTATATTGGGATGTTTTCTGTTATTATGTCTCTGAACAGGTTTTCATAGCATTTATGTTGTCTTCTGATTTTTCACTAATTGTAGTTATTCCTAGATTAGTCTTCTTTGCATCATCTGGCAGTTTTGGATAAAGTTGTCATTTTCTCTTGCTGTTTTAATATGCCTTTAAGTAGCTGGCCTTTGAAGGCATCATTGTCTTCTAGTCCTTAAATTCTGTCCTCCTGTTTGTATTGCTTTATTTAGTTCATCTAGCTCTTCTAAGAGCTTCTGCATATTCTTGGTTATTATTTCTGTTACATGTTTAGCTATGTCTTCTCTAAACCTGTTGAGTAACTCCTCGAGCTCTTTTCTAACTTCTTCTGCTATGTTTTTTTAGTAATTCTGGTGTGTGGCATATACTGTCCTGTCCCTTGGTGCCCTCTAGACTTACTTCAGGAGAGCTGGGGGTTTGGAGATGTATTTTGTTGCCTTTCATTCCCATGTTTCTATTGTTCTTAATAATTCATTTGTTTGTTTTGTCCTGAGGATTGTAGATGCTTGTAGTTTAAAGACTTTGTTGCTAGTATAGAGATCTTGTTAGTTGCTTCTCAATGATGTAATTTGGGCATGACTAGCTACAATTCCTTGCCACAGCTCTAAGATTTGACCACCTTGGTTATTTAGGAAAAGGAGGATGTAGTGTAGTTATCCCAGCCCAATTCTCTGGAAATGTACTCTAGTGTTGCTAATGTCACAAAGGCAATGTGACCCTGTTACTCTAAAATGAAACAGCTATAGTAATATTTTCTGAGACAGATAGTAACATACCATAAGAATAAGTTATATACCACTCTTATACCGAACAAAACAAAACCAAAAAGCATCAATTATGATGTAAACATGAAGGTGACCCAGGTATTGACTTACAGCCAATATGCACTAAATGCAATAGCTATATATCTGCTAATGGTAGAAAATAATTCAACAGTAATTTTACAGAGTTAGCCATCAAAAGATTAACAAAGCTTTATGATTATACTATTAAAGATTCAGGATTTGGTAGTTGAGGAATAAAAGACAAATTCTTTGAAACCTTAAACTTTACGATATGAGATCAAGGAAAGAGAAGTGGTATGGGATCTTATTAGGGAGTAAAATGAAGTCTATATATTGGGTAAAAGTAGGACAAAAATGGTAAAAAATAGAAGACGAAAGAAAATAAGGGCACAAAAAAGAAAGAAATTATACAGAGAGTAAAAATAAGAGATGAGTAAGTAAAGGGAGAAAATTTAAAAGGGAGAGAAGAAAAAATAGGGAAATAAAAGAAGAAAAAGAGATGAGAAACAAGGCCAAAAGACAAAGGAAAATTATCCAAGCACCAGGAAACTGCTAAAGGAGACAAAATGGAAGAAAAGAAGAAGAAGAAAATTCAAGAACATAACACAGTCAGAAAAAAATGTTCATATGCAAAAAAAAAAAAAATCTTACAAGTAATCCAAAAAACAAAACGAATCAAAACAAATGAACAATACAAAAACCAAAAGCAAAGGAAAAAAAGAGAAATTTATGTGTGATATCAAGTCTGTAGTTACATTCTGAGGTCTATACTATTGGGTAGTGTCCTATCCAAGGAGTGACTTAGTTCTCACTGGTAGACCAAGGAGGTAGGCATAACCTAGACGCATGCTAGGTATTCACCAGCCAGCTGGCAGTAGGATTGGGACAGGATGCTGGTGGTTCTGGGGCTTTTAAATCCATGGAAATTCAGGCTGAATCTAGCCTTTGGTCATGGGTGGGGCCTCAATTGTTTAGCATATAACATTCTGGGTGTCTCTTGCTGGCCTGACCACAGCTTCCTGACCATGGATGTCTCCTATGGTTGTCCCTCACCCAGTCACTGTGGGCTTTTAACACTGACAGCCCTGAGATGAAGCCAACCCACGACTGCCCTGAGTCTGAGGTTCACTCGGCCCCTCCCTAGAATGATGTCTGACCAAGCACCTTCTCCAGGAGATATGGAGCACACTTGGACTGGAGTCACCCACCAATTATAGTAGTGCACAGCATTCACTGCTGAGCTCCACTGGTGTATTTCTCTCTGAAGACTTCTGGGCTCACTTGCTTTAAGTGTGTCTCTGTAGATTCAGTCGTCCTTTCCCATGAGCCACGAGCTATGAGCCAGGGAGAAAGTGCAGACTTCCCCTTCCTTTTTCTGCACTGTGGTCTGTCTCTTCAGTTTCTTGGTAGGCTCCAATTTTCCTTTCAGATCCTTCCCTGTAAGGTCACTATATATTAGTTAAGGGAATAATTCAACAGGAAGAGTTAAGAATTGTTAAACATGTATGCACAAAATTCTGGCACACCCGACTAAAATGAACAATAATGGACATGAAAAATCAGATAAACACTATTACAATACTTATGGGAGCCCTCAGTACCCTTCTGCCACAAATGGAGAGATCCACTCAATGAAAAATTAACAAAGAAATATCAGAGTTGCACCCAGGGATCCACTTCTCTCCTTCTTTTCTTCCCCAAGTGCTTTTTTTCCGGTGTCTGGATTCTGAGAGGCTGATTTGTTGTTGCTTACCACTGTTCCATCTTTCCAAAAGTTGGTGTCATTGTCCTTCTTATTTGTAGATGAGGAAATAGATAGAGGCTTTGGGAGTTTGAACAGTTTTTGCACAATTTTACAGATCGCAGTGGTCAAGTTGACATATAAACCAGGGTCCATCTTATGCTAATTTTAGTCTCTCCATCTTTTGTGCATTGAATGCCCTTGGAAAAGCAGTCTGATGTGATGTATATAACCCACACTTCACATTTAGATTCCATGTAGCTTTGCTAGTGAGTTTTACTTTCATTACAGTAGATTTAAGAAGACTACAAAAAACTAAAATGTTTGTTTGAATTACTTTGTGTCTTTGAGAAAAATGTGTTTTTTAAACAATCATACAAAATCCAATCTTTTAAGAAGTAAAATTTTCCATCATCCGATTAGTCATCACTATGAAGTTTTTTTTTAATGTGCATATGTCTAAACATGTACATGTATGTCCTATTTTCCATATGAATACATGTAACTCCAGTCCTGAAATTTGACTTTTGTCCCTGAATTTTTCTTTTCAGGATGGAAAGGAATCTCATTTTTCAAAGATACTGATTTTGATTTGAATTTATTTACCAGACTATTGTACAACCAACATTGACTAAAACAGTTCTAAGGGCTTCATTCTCTCCATCTGGGAATGGGAATGAGCACTGCATGACTGATCTTTTATTTTTTCTCAAGAATGTAAAGACTAATACATTGGTATTTCAAACACTTTGTCCCTGAGTACATTGCCCTTTCTTGACCATGCCACTGCTATTCAACAGCGATAGATAAATCACCTGCTCATGTAACCTCCACATCATGTCTGGTGTTCAGGTCTGCAATGTTCTCTTTATCATGGAACATCCAGAACTCTCTCTGCCTTATCAAATACTCACTTTCCAGAAATGTCAGATACATGTGACTAGGCTCTGCCTGTAATTTGAACAAGGAAGAGAAGCTGGCTTTAAGGAAACTGCTATAATTGTGGCTGCAGAGGAACCGCAAGGTGGCAGCCTCTTAGAACCTTCCCCTGGTGGAGGTCCTCAGTGTGGCCATGGGGCGGATCTTGCCTTCTGAGTGCAGCTATATTGAGATAGTAGAGTCAAGTGTCTGCCAAAATGATGAGCACTGAGAGGATCACAAGGCAAAAGGCTAGGAAAACACTTTCTGATAGTGTTATCAAAAAAAAAAAGTAAAACAAACAAAAAAACACAAAACACAAAGCAAAAACCAAACAAAAAAACGGTAACAATATCACATCTATTTTAGAGTGTCTTCATTACTTTTCAGAATGCTTTGTTTTGTACAAGAATACAAAAAATTGGCTAAAAGGGGTAAAAGAAGAAGAGAGTTTTAAAAAGTTTTTTCATATTATTCAAAGTCATTGGTTCTCAGTCTTGAATGTACATTAGAATATCTCAGGAAAGTTTTAAATGACTTTCTGAGGCAGTGTGCCAGAGATTAATTTTTAAAAGCATGCCAGGTGATTCTAAAGTGTTTTCAGGGCTGTGAACCATCCTTCCAGTTTTTCTCGATTTATTCATTCATTCACTCACCATTTATTACATACTTTCTCATGTCAGCTCTGAGCAAGATGATGGTGATGATGTACAATGAGATTCTACAATTGCCCCCAAAGACCTTGCAAGTTAGTAATTCGATTCAACTGAAGTCAGTTCAGCAAACATTCATCAGGCTTCTAGTACCTGACAGGTACCAAGAGAGACACTAAGGAGACTGAGATGTAACAGTCCCTCCTATCTAGCATTTATATGCTAGTAGTTAGTGTGTACAACTAGTTATCATAGTAGGCAAAATGCAGTATTAGTCATATCTTACCCTCCTATACCATTTTGTCTCTCCGGTTAAATGCCTCTTCTATGTTTGTGCACAAATCTTTTCATAAAATATGATGTTCTACTTTCACTCAACCACTAATTTCTAAAATTGCCCTGAAAGTTCATTGTCTTGAAGAGAAAACTGAAAATGTTTAGTTTTATCAGCAGATCTGTTTGTCACAGAGAGCTATAATGAGGGGACTGAGAATTAGTCCAAATGTGTATTAAGAAGCCAGGTAAGTCTCATTTTCCAAGATCCCCATTTTGTCAGCTAAGCTAAATGCCATGTGGATTGTTGCTGGCATGTAAGATAGCTGCTGATGAACACGTTTTAAGAATTAATACTATGATTGATTTGGAAAGTTGACTGTTACAGAAGTGAAATAAGAGTCATCTCTTCCTCGTGTGCAGATCCCAAATGATACTGACTGTTCTGTGTCCCACAGTAGTAGAGAATGCATTCATTTGTGGGTTCCTTGATGATTCATGGCCTTGCGAGTGCACAGAAGGCTTCACTGCTAAAAATCATATCATGAACTGCGGAATTGTCAGTCTACCCCGTAACGAGTTGGCAGTGCTAGGATTGTCCATATTTAGGCACCAAAGCCCAGGAGAAATGCTAATATATTGGAACATATCCAGGAGAAGACATTAATGTAAGAAAACATCAGAGTATAATTTCAAAGAGCAATTGAATAAAATTTTAGGCCAAAGAAGCGAAGATCCTGAAATATTAATGAGAGTATAAGAAAGTCCTCAAACATGCCAAAATCTCTTTGTGCAAGTGGGGCTTCATTTCTTAGTGCAACTCCAGAGGAAAACAATGATCATGGCTGGAAATGACACGGGCAAATTTTCACTTACTTTGATAGAGAAGAGCGTTAAAATTTTGGGGCAGTAGAAGTGGTTGTTTCACAAACCCTTTATTTTCAGAGATGTTTAGGAACATTCTCTTAGGAATGTGTAAAAAGGGATTCCTGAATGGGTTAAATTGTTGGATTTAATGAACTTTCATAAGATTACTTAATAATTTTGGATATTCACCTCAAGGAAGCCTATTCTAATTTGAATGTTTTGATGTCTCGTTATGTTTATCATATTGTCTCTATCATTGAACTTTACTCACAGAATGGCAATCAGTTGATTGATATTAGCAGTTATCCAAGATTCTGCAGCCAATAGGTGATCCATTGCTTTCAGTTGTGGGTGTGTAAGATACTCAGTCAATGACTGCCACATGAGAATATGAATCACCTTTCGTTTTTCTAATGTCAAATCCACTGGGTAGAAGAGAGGATGAAGGGTCTCCTACAGTTTGGCTCCATTCTGCTTGAGAAAATCATCTTGACCTTTGGGTCTCACACACTTTACTTCTGAGTTATATTCAACTACTGGGAGTTTACTGAACACGCACTTTTCTTTACCCTCTCTTTGTACTTTTGCTTAGGTTGTTTCTATGTCAGAGAACCAGTCTCTCTTTCACTGGTGCCTCTGCCCACTTCGCCTGCTCGTCTCTTACTCCTCCTCCTTTAAGTGTCATCCCAGATCCTTCCCCCCAGGAAGCCATTCCTGACTCCTCTCCTCTCTTAGTACTCCTCCCTCACACTTCTCTCCATTGAACTGCTGGAAGACATTACTAATCAATAAGTACCCATATTCTTGGTTGAGCCTAAATTCAACTTCAGATCCTTTTCATGTCACTCAGCTACTACTAATGAACGGGAAGTGATAATTGAGATGAAATTTTCTGCTACTCTCAGTTTGAGCATACCTCATGTATGGCACTTGTATGTTGTATGCATAAGATTTATGAACTTGTTTTCTTTTTGTATAAGGCTGCACTTACTATTATGTGAATTGTTATTTTAAAAATTTCCATTCTTAATCCCATGCAGAGTATTTGATGTTAGTCTTCATGTAAGACTTCCTTGATATGGAATTAAACTGGGGTCTTGAATAGGAGGAGTTTGGAAGGGAAGAGATGAAATTGCCTGCCAATGACTCAGGGCATGCACTGGCTTTGAACAGGGAATGGGGCAGGGAAACAGTGAGTCTGTCCCCTTAGAGGATGTCTGGAAAAAGACCACTTGCTTTTCTTCCAAGGGCATCTAAAATGTTTTTGGTCAGGGTCTGAATATCCTCTGGCAGTGTCTTAGTTACTTTTTGCTCGTTGCCGAGACAAAATACCTGATGCCCAAAGTTAGGGAAGGAAAGGTTTATTCTTACAGTTTCTCGGGAGTTTCAGTCCATAAAGTGGGCTCTAAGGCAGCATGGGATGACGGGGTTACAGTTCATGGCGGCTGCAAGCTACAGGCCGCAATCCGTGCTGGC
>RJWM01032092.1:0-21775 GCA_004363535.1 Dasyprocta punctata | reverse complement strand
GAGGTGTGGAAACAGGTTTTTATTTTTATTTTTTGTAATAGTCTTGTATTGAATAAAAGGAAATCCAGCATGATTTTATTCACTTACATGGATTTTATAGCTAAAAACTAATATCACTGGAAAATCTTATAATTCATGTGTCTCCCTGTCTAATGCATATTTTTTGTTAATTTTCTTCACTGCATTCATCCAAACCAAAATGTAGTTTCTCCTCACCCCATACTCCAAATTTGTGTTTGGTGATCAGGAGCAGGTCACCCATGGCAAGAACATGTCGGGCAGTTGCTAAAGCATGTCCCTGGCATGTGGATATTTCCTCCACTTTTCATGTCCTTTATTCTCGGTCATTTTCCTCACTCCCCTCCTCCTGGCATGTTCTTGAAGCCTGCCATTGGTATTTACTAAGTGGTATTCGGGACTGATAAATCACCTATCCTTGACACCATTTTCAGTGAGTCACAACTTAGGATACGGTAAATTCTCTAAAGCCTCATCCTTCCCTGGGTAACAACCAACCTGATCCACTGTCCCAACTCTTAACTCAGCAGTGCCAGTCTTCCTGTGTCTGTGGTCCTCAGTTCTCCACCCCTCATAAATTGGATCAGAGGAATTTGTGATTGTTACTCTATGAATGAAAACTTTAATTGAATACTGTTTTACTAGTTTTAGCCTTTGAAGTAGGTAGGCCTGTAGGTTTTATTCTACAAGTTACTTGTGATCCTAGTAGCCATGAATGTATGCTTGTATTTATGGATTACATGGCCATTGAGAGGAACATCCTACTCCTGTAGTGTTATTTCCTCAGATTTGAGACTGCATCTCTAGCATTTGTTATGCAGTGGGACACTTTGCCTGTATTCAAAAGGCCAAGAGCAGATGCCTTTTCTATTAAATGCATGAAGAGTTGGCAGTTGATCCTGAAAATTATCATTTAGCCCTTCTAAAATTATAATTGTAAAATATCAAAAAATTAATTTGCCTTTTTTTGCAAAAAATAAAATAAATCAGTGTAGCCAGGTGTGGCAGTGCATAAGTGTTATTCCAGAGAATTAGTGAGCCAAGAAAGGTCTTTTGAATTTTTGAGACAGTCTGAGGCAAATGGGTGATATTCTGCCACATAATATCAAATAAGGATAGCTGGGGACATGGATCATTGCTAGAGCATATTTTGGCTTAACTGGCAATGAGAAGAAAGATTAATAAGAATGGAATAAAAAGAAAATGAATTAGAGTACATTTCAAAGGGGAAAATGTGTTTTCCAACCAGGCAATAACACTCAGTATAACAAATAATTTAATAAGTGAAAGAAGAACTTTGTCATCAGTGTCCTGCACAAGATTTACTCCAATCCTAAATCAATGGAGTGAATGTAAAAGAGAGTGAGAATGTGTCCACAGGACACGCTCCTACCTGTGTCATTGGCGATCTCATTGTCTGCACAAGGGGTGCAATCAAAACAGCAGGCAGCCTTTCCCTCCTGAGGGCTTTTTCTAAATCCAGGACTGCAACTCTCACTGCACACTGACCGGGGAGCCTAAGGAAAAAAGTATATGGTGGCAACTTCTTAGAATTTTACTTACTTCAGAGCTTCGAGGATAAGCTTTATTTATATAGATATATAAACAAAACTTTTGAATACCCATGCCAAATTTACTTCACACTAAGAAATGCGTATCTATAAAAAATAAACACATTTCTTTCCCACTCATCAGATAGCATATAAACAATTTATTTTCAAATTCAGAATTTATTCAATGTCCACAGATGATCATTGCATGAGCACAATTGGGAGCATAGAATCTATGAGAGTATTTAGCTTACTTGTGCTTAAGGGAGTGCATCACAATTAGGTACAACACACCTCTGTAATTCCTGTAGTCCACTCTATCATATCTTCAGATAAAGTCATTTTTTGGCCATGTGAAGCATATGAAGAAAACGTTCCCACTTTAACTTTAAGTCTAAGGCCTTCTGGAAAATTGCAAATATTGAGGATGTCATATGCTGAGTCCAGTTTCCTTCTGTCATTCAAATTCACTTGGTCTCCAGAAGGATTGCAAAATTGGATGTTCTTCAGAAAGGGATGCAGCTAAAAAAGACACATCATCCTATGTGAACAGGGCTCCAGGATAGAAAGAGAAAATATGAGTGCAGGAAAGATCCTAAGTATTGTTAGTCTCACTTACAATCTCAAAACAATCTCTATCTATTAAGTCAGAGCGCATGAATGTTGAAAGACTAAAATCTAACCATATTCAAGAAATAGCAGTCAGTTTCAGAAAAATACAGTTTTGCAAGCCAACTTAAATAAGGTGTACAGTTGGGTTAGGGAAAAACATCAACTGTGGACCCAAAGCTTATAAATCTCACAACTTCCATTGTCTGAGTATTCCCATAGCATCTACCAACAAAATGAGTTAATCAGTAATGAAAGAGTTGGCAGAATTAAATGAAATTTAATCACACACATTGTCGGGTTTAACCCCATTTAGTTTTATAAATGACTACAGGTGTCCCAGTTGTCCTTAAGAATATCATGGGACATATTTACATGGGTGAGGCATTGACATCTTTTAGATTGAAGCAGTTAGCTTACCTCCTATTTCCTCCTCCCTGCCAGTGGCTCTTGATGGAGGATGATTTCAACTCAGCTCAAGTATTATCTCCATAAAAATAAGTGTGATACACAATGTATTTTCTAGAAATTGTATTAATATTCTTGGGTGATACACAATGTATTTTCTAGAAATTGTATTAATATTCTTGGGTGATACACAATGTATTTTCTAGAAATTGTATTAATATTCTTGGGCGAAGCACATGGAATAATTTAAGAGAAGCACTTTGATGACACTGCATGCCATGCAAAGGAAGACACATTACCTGCCAGGAGGGAAACATCACTTGTCTATTTCTCATTGGTGGCCTTTGTACTTCTTCAAAAAGCATCGCATGGAGGGCGTGAGCCACAGCATGCACTCCATTGTACATATTGTAGCTCCTATCACTCATGGCTGTGTCAAAACGATTCAGAGGCAACCAAGCCAGAGAGGCATTAGGTGTACAGTTCTCCAATGCACAGCCAGACTCAGAGAAGGAGCAATGGAAATTCTTGTACCAATACATAACAAGATAAGTGTCTTCTGGGTATTTGAAAGGGGTAATTTCTTGGACAAAATTTCTGAAACTTGAAATCTCTTCATGGTGGTGTGAAAAAACAAGAATCCCATGGAATGGGTCAAGTATGAAATTTCTCCCATCCAGGTCACCATGCCACTGTGAGTTTGTCACCCAGACTTTCCATGACACCACGTTTTGCACTATGTTGTAGCTCACATCATTTTGACTATCACTATCATAGTAAACAACCACCACATTGACCGATGATGTATCTGCGGTCAGGATATCATGGTTCTGTACGAGTGAGAGATGTGACACAGCCACAGTTGACACCGTTTTCACAAAGGCTGCACAGACTCTGTTCCTGTCCATCTCAGCCCTCACATCTGAGAGGAACTGAAGACCCTTATGGCCTTCTGTGATGAGCAGGCCCACCCAGGTCCAGCGGAAATGAAGCATCAAGGACACCATGCCAAGGGCCAAATATGTGTCTTTTGGGGCCACCTGATGGAGTGAAGGATACTTGACAGTGTCAGTCAGTGTAGGATCAAATGAGCCAAAGGTAACCTTAAAGAAAAAGAAAATTAAGTAATACACTGATATTGATGGAAAGTACAATGGTAGTTCTAAAGTGTACTGGGTATCATGTGTGAGTTTCAGAAGGAAAGACATGTTCTTCCTATCTGTCTAAACTTCTCCCTCAGGTGATTTTTAAAAAACTAATGAGTCATTCAGAAATCCAGGAAACATACTTTTTCCTTCTTTCCTGCCTCTTTGATCCAAAAAATAATAAAGAAAAAAAGTTGTGTGTAACCTAGGAAGTCTCTATGCATGGACTCTAGTGAATTATACCAGTTGAAAGATGCTAATTCCAGTATCATTTTTAACCTTTTATGTTTCTGGTAGTTGAAATATGATACATATGTTTCTATCAATTCCTGCCCTGCCAGCGCTCACCTGTGGAAATCTGTAGAGTTCCAGCAGTGGGCCAATCTGAGCTGAGGTTCCCCATGGCATTTCTGTCAGTACTGCTGCACACTTGCTTTCTCTCCTGCAGGTATAATTAGGGATCTCATGCTGTCCTGTGAGCAACATGAAGGAATTCTCTAGTATCCTCCAATGACTGTAAATGAAATTGTGAAACTCATAGCCCAGAGAAATGTTGGGTAAAAGCTGAGGATTCCTGTTGATCTCTTCTATGGCAAAAGTGAAGGCCAGGTAGTTCTGGTAGTTGTTGGGTGCCATCCTGCGTGGAGAACACAGGTATACTTAGGAAAGGCTCAGTCACTGATTATCTTCCAATCCAGTCCAATACTGTTTGTTAACTGAATGCTTGTGTTCTAGTCACACACTCATAAATAGAACCTAAGTATGAGTTTGGTGATATTAGAAGAGTGACTTTTTAAAAGGTTATTGTAATTGGATGAATCACGGGGGTGAATTTTTCGTGAAGCAGCTTAGTGGCCTTACAGGATTCCCTGAAGAGTTGTTTCATCATTCTGTCATATTTGTTATACAGTTAACACAACTTTGCTACATAAATTCAGAATAAAATTTTTGTATAATTACACTATGTATGTCTTTAGAAAATGTTATATTTTTAAATATCCTCACAGTTTCAAGGAGAAAAATAATATTTATTTAGTTACATATAGTATTCGATACTGACAAGCATCCACTTCTGTTTAGATGCTTCATTTTAGGAAAAAAAAATCTATCCTTAATATTATTATTTAAATGTATCGCAAATGAAATTGCTATTCACACTCATGCATGTGAAGAAATACTGGGCTGATTATACATTAATTTGCTTGATTTAACAATTAGGTAACATAAATATGTAGAGGCATATTGCACTGCATCTATGAATATATAAAATTGAATTTGATAACTAAGATAAAATTAAAGATGAAACTGATGTTCTTTCAAGTCAAAACTTAGATTTACTTAAAGAATAAAACAGTGAGCCACAACTGGCATAGAACCTCGCCCTCTTTGCCGGGATTTGTTACACAATTATCCACCCTTTCCTGCTAATAGAATTCTGCTAATACAACTGTAAAATTTACTACTGACAAAGTGCAGCCCCCTTACAGTGTTGTGGAATGAAGCTTCGAAAGAAGCTGTACATCAAGAGGATTTTCAGGGAAAACGTGTTCAAAACAATATTTCTTCGTTAGCATTAGAATCACCTTGTATTGCTCTGGAGTTTCTAAATTGTGCAATACATATTCAGCAAGGTAGTAGAGAAAAAAGAACTGAAGAGAAAAACAGACATTTCTATACCATTCAGAAAAAGATTATTCACCTAAAAAATAAAAGAAGATTCTGGTAGAGGCTCCAAACAAAAACTAAGTAAGTGTATAAAAATGGATTACAGTATAAAAGTGCTAAGTGGAACTCCTTTGAGAAAAACATACGTAGTATAGCAACTGCCTTACCAAAATTTAAAATAAGATTTTTTAAAACCCTAAAATTAGAGTAAAGAGACAAAAATCACTAAAAAGAATACTTCATAAACGTTACTATTAAAAATTCTATCAATGTTGCCACTACTCATAAACATTAAATGAAGTGATAATTTTTATATCAGTGATACATATTGCACAAGTGTTCTAAAATGTTCAAAACTTGAAAAAGTAGTAAATCTACTTCAGAACATAAAAGGAGCATGGTATTCAGAGAAATAGCAACTAAAGTCATAGTTGCATCAATGGTGCAGATCATAAAAAATAATCTATGTATATAACTTACTCTGTATCTATTTATCTCATTATCATCTATCCTTTTTATCACAAGTTGTTTAGAAATTCATTAAATATTAAATTATGTTATTGATCTCAAAAATAAACTAATGTGAAAACTTAAATTAAGTGAATAAACACACTTATTGCAAAATAAAATTTAAGTACTAAATAATTAGTTAAAATATAAAAGTAATAATCTTAACACAAATGAATTTTCAATATTATACATTGAGTTGCATTGCAAGTAGGAAAAAGAAAAAGTCGAAAGACAGGTGTTTTTTCCAGCGTACAGGCTCATATCCATTTCTGTCTAAGCACAATTTATGTAAAAATATTTGCAACCACAAAAGCCTAGTAAATCATTTTACAAATACCTAATCAAGAATATTTTCTTTTCCTTAATATTCAAAAACATTATTTTACAACTGAGAAGGCCTTTCTAAGACAAAAAATTGATGAAGGGTAAGTCATCAAATAAAATACTTAAGATAATGCATACAATATAATCAATCCGAATGTCAACTAGGGATATGGCTAAATATCAACATGATGCTATTTGTTTTACCTCAACTTAGGCCAGTTGTCCAATGTAATGGTTAGGAAAATGTTGCTTAGCTGAGTGGTTATTTGAAAATTCTCATTATTTTGTTATAGGATGCAGTTTCATAATATATGTACAATAATATAAAAATAGATTATTTTGAATACAGCCATTTTACTCTCAACATTCTTTAGATTTAATCAGTGGGCATTCCTCTACATGTCATATATCTATTATCCTCCTTAAATGACAAGAGGAATTAATTAGAAATGTTGGAATATTAAAAAAAGTGTGAGAAGTGACTTATGATAGGTTGAAAGTATATAAATTATGCATGTATTAACATTAACATGAATATATAATATTATGTTATGTAAGGACAATAAGTTGATGTATTACCAAGACTAAAGTATAAATATTGTGACTACTGTATTTGCATATTTGAGTAAATATGATCCTTTAAAGTACTAAAGTTAGATTCTTCAATATACTGTTGATATAAAATATATGAATTGCTTATGTATATTTTTATTTTTCAAAAGTTCTTTTCTTTTTCCTTCTGATTTTATCAAGAATCAAAATTCTCTTTCTGAGTCCCTTAACTCTTGTTCCTGGTGGATACAGCACAGTAGCCTGGGCATAAAATCTCCAAATTGCAAATGTGTTCTTTTCAGCCACAGACAGAGCTCGCAGTGCCTGGGTCTAGAGCGAGGCTAACTACAAAAACAATCTGATTCTCTGAGCATATGTGTGGACAGGAGAGGACAGTGGAAGAGTAGGTGGCTCATCCTCTGTTCCTAGGAGTAGAAACACAACTCACATTGTTGAACTACTCTTGAAATTTGATAATGCTTGATATCTGATCAGTTTCTCATTCCCCACTGATGTCTGATCATACTGGGATATTTATTGTTAAAATCCTCTCAGGCAGGTTTAGCTAGACTCCTTCATTATTCCCTGAAATCCTCCTGGTTAGCTCTAAGTGCACATTAGCCTATCCACCATTCAGAATCCACTTTCCTAAATAAACCACATTACACTGGATTCTCTACTGATAGTTATGTCCTGAACAAATAAAACCTTTCTTTATCTTTTCATAAGTGACATGAGTAATTAACACTTTCACAGTTTAGTTGATTTTGAGCAGAGTTCTCTTAGTAAAAACACACAAAAAAGTTCTGATCTGTTGCTAACAAGAAACACTCAGTAGCAAGAAGAATCAAACTTTCTATATTAAGCACATTGGTAACAACACACATTTTAGAAAAAGATGGAAGAAAAACACACTTTAAAGATGTAATGAAGTTTCCTGTAATGCAAGCTGCTAAAGAAGCTTAAGCAGAGGAAATTTTTGAGCCCAGGAATTTGCTGGTAGCATAGTCAGCACAGTACGTCCCTGTTTTGAAAACTCTGTCAGCATAGGGAAAGTGTCTACAAATAAAAATATAAGCATACATCTGGGTGTTATAAGCAGTATGAGATGGGTGCAAATCCCATTTGCAAAAGGAAAATGCCCAAATCCCTTACTCTGCTGTCTCTGCTCCCAAATGTGTTGTTCCCTTAAAGAGACTACAGTCACAGCTGGTTAATGTAGGAACATGGAGTCACAACTGACAGCAGACTATCATTAAGATAAAAACAAAAAAAAACAAAGAGCAATAAATAGTTAGTTAACACATACATGATTATGCAGAAGAGAAAGCACAGAAAAAAATTACATCACCATGTTGGAGGAGCTTCCACCCCTGAAATTTCAATTCCAGGGCTGCACAGTCTCTTCATGTGGATTTTAGGGCTCTGATTGGGAAGGTCAAGACAGAGTGTCCTCTCTACAAATGAGATGCCAAAATCCTTCTACCAGTGAAACCCCTTAAAATCAGGTTGAGACAAAAGTAGCAGTCACTGAACTTTGTGCATGACAAAGGTAGTGAGTCTGTACCCTCCACCTGGCCAAGCAACTGATGGAACGAACATCTGCATCTTCTGGACAGCTAAGAAAGAAATTCTTTGGGAGATGTCCATGCTAACAGTGAGTTTCTGCTCATATCATGTTGTCCATCAAGCACCCTAATGTCTAACTTTTAAAACAAGCTCACAACATCGCTATGAACAAAGAAGATCTTTCTATGCTTAATTTTAATCCTTCATGTGGGCAACTGCCAGAGGAACACTACGGAACCAAAATCTTCTGTAAGACTCTATCTATCAGTGTTCCAAGGACATCCCCTTTACTCACAAAAGCACAAGTAATTTGATAAAATTCTCTGACCCCTTGGAAAAGTCATTATTTAATTATATGCTTGTCCTGAGACCTGATGAGATGGTATCTGAATAGCACAGAGATAGACGCATCCAATTGAGGAAGAATTACATTGGTAAGGAAAAGTCTCACACATGACTCATCCATTATTCTGGGTTCAGCTTGCAGCTCCAGGAGTCCTGGAACACCCTAAAGTCTGTTTGAAATAGTTACTGAATATTCACAGGAAGCAGTTTCTCCAAGCAGAATGGGTAGAAATATCAGAAGACAATCTGTAAAAATGTAAGGAATTTTTTGTATAGTTAGAGAAACATCAGCAAAACCTTCATTGTATTAGGGAATATTTGGCAATAGCCACCTAGCATTCAATTTTTCTGAAGGGTTCAACTGTGATGAAGAACATTGCCTAATGCCATGCAGTGGCATCTAGGTAGGAGAAAGTGCATGAACCATGGAATACGGTGGAGAGTGGGGTCTGTCTCAAGTTCCAAGAGTGAGAGGAAGAAGTTAGGAACACAAACAAACAAAAAGAATATTCTCTTTCACATTCAAAAGTATAGAAAGGTGACAAGAACAACTTATACTCGGGCTTGTTGTGCACATGTGGGTGGGCAGAACAGGATAGAGCCATAGAGAATATTGATGCATTAATCCATACATCCCTACTCATTATCTATCCTAATGTGCAGAAGAAAGCAAACAGATGAACAAAGTGCTTACTGAATAAAATGGAATTCTCTGGTTGGTCTTATATGAAAGATACCAGTATAATAGATATAGAAATAAAGAGATAAAAAGCACCCAATCACCACATCTCCATCCTTGCGCACACTGGTGCTCCTCTGGTGAAGGCAGGCTTCATTGTCCAAAGCACACACTAAGGTAGGAAGCTGCGGGGGAAGGAAGAGGAGAATCAAAGGCAACATCTTGGATGTACGTGCAATGCTTTAGACTGAGTTAAAAGGAAACTTGCAGTGTGGGCCAGGTATATAAATACACTATGTGTGTGTGCTTCGGCATGACACTGTGCCTACCTCAGGTGGACACTCTGATGCCCCAGTTCCTTTCACCAGTGCCTGCTCCCTGTCCCTGGAGAAGTTTGCCACCGCTGTCCCCTGAGCTCCACATCTGAAGTCTGGTGTCCAGGGAAAATAAAACACCAGCCAGAAAACATACTTAGTGTCATTTTCTTCACCTGGAGCCACCATGATTTAACTAAGTTCCACTGATAGCAACATCCCAGGAGCCTCCTACCCTTGGGCAGATCTGCTCCTAAGTCTTTGTCAATAAACCATTGGCATTGATGCCATTAGAGATGTTGCTTTTTGTTTGCAGTAGAATATTTAATGTTGGTGTTCTGGCATTGTGCCTTCCAAAGTGGGAGATTAACAAGTATCATCCGACAGGCCCATGATCAAGATTTGCAGCCACAAAACTTTCCCTGTGCAGTTGTGCTGCCTGTGTACCAGACACACGCTCTACATTGATTGTGGTGCAGATAATTGTACCACAGCCAGGAAACCCAGATTAGTGACTGAAGATCACTGCAGAAATAAAACACATCTTTGAACTCTGTAATTTATACTACTTCCCTACTACTTAGTTTTTTCAAGTATCTTCATTGCATGATTCAGTATAATGTCATAATCCATTTGTACTCCTATAAACTTGAGTGCCACCAGTGCTTAGGATTTTATAAGAACATGAGTCCATGTGGCAAATTTCCTTTTCTCTCACCATGAAGCAAGGTGCGTAGCTGAAAATGACTTCTGTATTTATCATCACTCAAATTTTTGAGGAGTGGGGAAGCACAGGCAACATGTACTGGCAAGAAACTCAGTGGAATCCTTAGGACACACGGATTATTCTCAGTAGTTATGTATTTGTCCAATGCATGTTTTCTTTTATTTTTATTTAAGAGAAAAAAAGACACATATAAGAAAGACAAAAAGCAAAAGAGACAAACAAATGACTAGAGTAAATGCACAACAGTAACATTACAGGTTTACAAAACAGGATGATAGAAACTTGACAATGGTTGCAATATTGCGTATCGTTATCTTCAAAATGGTTGTTTGCATTAACAGAGATAGACATGTAAAATTGATCTAATCATATGAGTTTAACTGTTCTTTCTCAATAACGAATACATTCAGCAGTATGTTCGTTTTAGTTATCTTACGTATACATATATAGAGGTTTATATCTTTTCCTTTTCCCTTTCCTCTTCCCCCCTTTTCCCTTCCCAATTTCTTTTGCTCTTCGAGCAGTTTTTTTACCCTTACATAGTATTTATTGTAGATTTTGAATCACGTATACTTTTTCAGTTTCTTACACAAGGGAGACAATACGGTATTTACACATGTGGGTTTGATTTATCTCAATTATGAGTATGGTCTCAAGTCGTGTCCATTTACTTATAAAAGTCTCAATGCAATCATTCTTAATAGCTGAGTAGTACTCAGTTGTATAAAAATACCACATCTTTTTTATCCAGTCTTTGATTGATGGGCACTTGGGTTGTTTCCAAGATCTGGCTATTACAAATTGTGTTGCTATAAACATGGGTGCACAAATATCACTGTGCTATGATGTTGTCAGTTCTTCTGGGAAAATGCCCAGAAGTGGGATAGCTGGGTTGAATGGGATCTCTAATCCTAGCTTCTTGAGGAATCTCCACACTGACTTCCACAGTGGTTGCACCAGTCTACACTCCCACCAACGGTGGAGAAGAGTTCCTTTTTCCCCATAGCCCCTTGCTTGATTTTTTAATCTTGCCCATTCTTTCTGGAGTGAGATGGAATCTCAGTGTTGTTTTAATTTGCATTTCCCGAATGACCATTGATCTTGAACATTTTTTCACATATTTATTTGCTGTTTGTATTTCTTTCTCTGAGAAGTGTTTATTGATATCCGGAAGGACACTGCTAGACAGCCAGGGAGAACAGGAAGCAAATGCTCCAGTTCACCAGAGGCAGAGCGGGAGCAAAGGGGAGCACAGGGGAAGGGAGCCCAGTCACACACTCCCAGTGGATGCTGCTGGGGAAAATGGAGAATCAGATGCTTCTTGCCTTTCTCATATCCCGTGACTCAATTTCAAATTATGATACACAGTGTAACAAAACAGCTTCCTGAATCAAAACAAACATGTGTGCCAAGGAAATAGAATATAGGACACAGGAATTAGCCCACGTAGCTAAAGCCCTCTGGGTTGCTGATGAAGATTCCGAAAGTGAGCTTTGGAAAAAAGACAACCTTATAAACAAATAATGCTGGGAAAACTGAATATTCACTGTAGAAGATTGAAACTAAGTGTATGAAAATTATCTTTAAAAAACATCAGAGACCTAAGTATAAGTCCTGAAACTTTGAAATTAGTCAGAAAAATTTACCGGAAATGTTTCAAGTTATAAGCTCAGGGAATGACCTCTTAAAAAGAATTTCAATATAACAAAAAATAATAGCAAAAATCATGAGTGGGAATGGATGAAATTAAAAACCTCTGCACAGCAAAGGAAACAACAGAGATATCCTACAGAATAGGAGAAAATCTTTGCCAGTACTCTTGTGAAAACTGCACTAAGAATATGTGAAGAACCAAAAAAATTAACATCAAATCTAATAATGATAATCCAGTTAGCAAACAGTCTAATTAACTGAACAGACACTGATCAAAACAAGTGAAAGTGGTCAATAATCATATGTAAAAGGTTTGATATTTTAGCTATTAGGAAAAAGCAAATTGAAAGTTTATTGAGATCCATTTTACCCCCGGCCGAATAGGTATCATCAAGAGTACAAATGTGGGTGTGGGAAGAAAATAATTTTATTTTCAGTTGGCGGGAGAGCATGTTGGTATACCTACTATAGAAATCAGCATAGAGGTTCCTGAAAAACTACAACACAACTGCCATGTGAGCCAACCACAGCAATCTTCTGTATATAATCAAAGAAGTGAAAATTATTATACTATACATATACCTATACAACAATGTTTGTTGTGGTGCAACTCACAGTAACCAGACTTAGAATCAGCCTCGGTTCTGAACAGAAAATTCGATACATGTGAAATATATATTTATGTAGCTAGATGATAGATAGATGGGTAGATAAGTAGATGATAGATAGGAAGATACACAGATAGACAGACAGATAGATGGATGATGGGAATATTGATTGATTAATTGATTCATAAAAAAGCAATAAAATTATGATATTTGGAGAAAATGAGTGGAACTGGAGATACTCATGTTAAGCAAAATAAACCAGTCACAAAAAGAAGATTATTTCAAGTTTTTCTGTCTTAAGTGGAACTTAGGAAAAGATAACATGAAAGTAGAAAGAAGACTATTAAATAGGAAAGGAATTAGTGGAAAATGAAAGGTGTTAGGATGTATAGAGTAATAGGTACAAGAAATGAAGAGCAAAGCATATCACCGGATGTAGAATTATGTCAAAAGGAAATGCCTTATACTGTATAATTGATATGCAATAATTGAAAGAATTAAAATTCAGTTGGTTATATTTTTAGAAAGGTTGAAATCAGAGTAATGGAAATTCCAGGAAAAACACAGAAAGAGTGAATTTACATTCACAATTCGATTAAAGAATTAAGCTTCAGGAGCTAAGTTTGGGTCCCTGTGATTACAGGAACTTCTTCAGTCTGGAGACAGTAGATTGCCTTTTACTTTCACTCCAAACAGTCTCATCAGAGCTCTCTTGACATCTTTATTCCTTAGACTGTAGATGAAGGGGTTCAGCATGGGGGTGACCACAGTGTACATCACTGAAACTGCTGCACCTGACTGTGTACTGTGGGCTGTGGCCGAACTAACATACAATCCTAGGCCTGTGCCATAAAATAAAGAGACGACCAAGAGGTGAGACACACAGGTGGAAAAGGCTTTATCCTTCCCCTGAGCTGACGACATTCCATGTATGGAGGAAACTATTTTAGAGTAAGAGTAAATGATGCCGGTGAGGGAAGCAGTAGCCAATAACACAGGTGCAAAATATATCACGAGGTCATTGAGAAGGTTTTCAGAACAGGAGATTTGCACCATTTGACTGAGTTCACAGAAGAAGTGTGGGATTTCTAGGTCTGTACAGAAAGATAGCTGTAAAGCCATTAAGCTTTGCAATAATGCATGCAGCACACATGCAGTCCACGGCCCCAGAATGAGGAAGCCGCAGATCCTGGGGTTCATGATGACCATGTAGCGCAGGGGATAACAGATGGCCACAAAGCGGTCATAGGCCATCACACCCAGGAGGAAGTTGTCCAACTCCACAAAAAGCCAGAAAAAGTACACCTGAGTGATGCAGCCTGCATAGCTAATGACCTTGCTGTGTGTCTGTATATTCACTAGCATCTTGGGCACAGTGGTGGAGGTGAAGCAGATGTCCACAAAGGACAAGTTGCAGAGGAAGAAGTACATGGGTGTGTGCAGGTGGGAGTCAGAGACGATGGCCAGGATGATGAGCAGATTCCCAAGCACAGTGGTCAGGTACATGAAGAGGAAAAGTCCATAGATGAGGGGCTGCAATTCTGGGTCCTCTGAAAATCCCAGAAGAAGAAATTCTGAAATTCTGGTGTTGTTCCCTAGTTTCATATGGTGGATGCAACTATCACAAAAAAGAAAATTAACATGAGTACTTTTTGAATAAATAGACATCACTAGTATTTTTGAAATTCCACAAATAAAGTTTTGTAGTCTATGAATCCATTTCTATTCTTTATGAATCTGGTCCCGTTAGGAAATCCTCCATGCCATTGCTGATTTGAAATTTCTGTCCCACTCTAAGCTTTCTCCCCCAAAAATCATGTGTTTTATAGTTTTCCTATGAAATTATTTCTTACAGTTGAGTGAAGGCCATGTTCTATGTACTATCTTGGCAATGACTAGCAAACACTGAAATATAAAATTTCCACTCCAGTGGACTGGGAACAAATAGATCCAGTCCTCTCCCCATGAGTCAGCACCATTCACAGACCAGGTTTTCAGGGAACAATGGCCGCAGCAGCAAACAAGCCCAGTCTGTGAACCAGTGCCCTACATGGGCCACTGGCAGACTAGGAACCACCAGAATCCAAACCCTTTAAGCCCGCTGGCTGGAAAGCAAGAAGTATTATCCCCACCCCAGTAAGAGACTGACTTATACAGAGAAACACAGGCTTGATGATATCTAACAAGGTGAAATGCAATTGGGTGCCTATGGTGCTTTGGTGTTTCACTAACATTGCAGGTCTAGGATCAGTGACCTGATGACAAGTTCAGTGGATATCTCTAAGTAGTGTGTCATCTAGAGTTGACATTCTTTTGAGGGTTGCAGCCATTGTTGATTCTCTATGGTCCTGTTTTGAGGTACTATACTATTTCATTGTTTGGTTGGATTGGGTTTTATTTTCTTTTGTTTTGTCTGATTATGTTAAATCCCATGGCAGAAGAAGCTATTTCAAGGTTAGCAAGTTATAGTATGTTAGGAATTTTAGATTTACTATTGGCTTGTTTTGAAGTACTTTATCACATTCATTGTTTTTATTGTTCTATTCTATTCTGTTCTGTTTAATTTCTACTATGTCTGAAGTTATCTGCCGCTATTTTGAAGACATCAAAAGGCATTATGTTGACTACTGTTGATTTCATAATGTTTAGAATCCTGTATCTCTTACATTTGCTTACGTTTATTGGTTATGTTTTGTTATAGATTCTTTAAAATAAAAAAGAAAAAGAAAATAAGATTTCCTACATCCCAATTGTTGACAAAGAATATATACAAATAAGAACATCATGTATTATTGGCATTTATTGCTGAGGGTATCATACATATGTGCATATGCACACTCACAGAATTCAACATATTAAATACATATGACCCTTTCAATATCAATTATACCTCAACAATTATATCACTACTTGAAAACATAGATGATCATGTAACATGCAGCATGATCAAGGCTCCATAAAGAAAATAAAAATTTTGAAAGAGAGAATAGAAAGGAGATGGTGTATGTGTATATCAGCCTGTGTGCGTGTGTATGTGTGTGTGTGTATGTACATGTGTATGTATTATGCTGGGCACAGAATCCATGACCTTGTTCATGCTAAGTAGGTTCTTAACCAGTGACTGACAAAATTACTCCTAACCAAGGACTGCAGTTTGAACCTAACAAGAACAACATATTCTTGTGGTGCTCACATAAGAAGAGTTAAAATATGCGGTGTACAAGAATTTAACAACCACAATAAATGTGCAATTGTAACAAGTTCCATTTATATATTCATTTAAAAAGTGCATGAGCATGGATGAATTCATAATGTAAAAAACAAATCATAAACTAAGAACTTACACAACAGACAATGACTATCTTAATTAAATTAGTATAATTACCAGGATTTTCATTGGAATTTTATTCACACGTACAAGAATAAACCTGAGTCGTTTACAGGATAATGGATGACCTTGACACCACAATACAAAGAGAAATAAGTCAGACATAGAAAATATCTTATTTGATAATCCCAATTATAAGTAAACAGTAAAATAAGGCAGAATTCTTGGAGCAGGAAAAGGGTTGAAAAGGTATGGAGGGGGAAAAGTAAAAAACTATCAAGTTGCATATCATATTAACCTGTAGTGACATGATTCCACTCTCTACTACAATGATTTTTAATTTTTGAAATATTTATTAATATTCATTAATTGTCCATATTAAAGTTCACTGTGATATTTGAATACATGCATAAAGCATGTGCTGCTTAAAACAAATACAAATCTAATACATATAAAAAAAGACATAAAACAATAATAATTTTATGATAGGAATATGGGTTTCTAACTCAGGATTATATTACCAGAGACCTGGATATAATATAATATGAGAAGAAGTCTTCTAAAATACATAGAAGTAACATTATCTAGAGTTATAATTTTTCCTTTATCAAGATGTGTATTCAAACACATTCTTACTCTGAAATGGTAAAGAAGGAATGCCTCTCAGATGATGACTGAACCTGATACCTTAGAAGTATATCTAGCTAAAAAAAAAAACCCAAAAGACTTAATAAGGAATAACAGAGATCAAAAATCAAGTTGGAAATATGTACAAAATATGACTTAATAGCAACAAAAATGCAGAAGAACCTTCATTATGTCTTTATTAAAATCAAAGATTCCCAAGTAGACACCACTGAATTACATCTTTCAGAAAAATACACACTATGAATATAGTGCATGACCACCTGATAGATTCCACCACAAAAATGCGTAAATTTTCATACCGCATGAATACATCTGTATGTACACAAAGGAACTAAATGGGAAAATGTTTGTGAAACAAAAGTTTAAAACTCCAACACTTCATTTGAAAACTACATTGGAAAAAAGCAACAAAACTAAAAATACACCCACAGAATGTGAAAGCAAAAGACTGGCACAGATACTGTGCGTTAGAGAAGAGAATTGACTAACAAAGCCACAGCATATTTAGCCTCACAAGTACTGAAGTCATTGCAAAGAGAGGCTCTTAGGCAAACCATTGCCTTATTAAACAATTCTTATGTGAGTATCCAAAGGTGGAATAAAACTGTGTATATGAGGTCTCATGAACTGCTATTGCATGATGCAATGTATGAGAATTATTTCCTCTGCACCTTTCTCATCGATACAGAAACAAAGTCAAATATATTTTAACTTAAGCAGAACCACAACCACATTTCCTTTCATTTTCCTCCATAACCAGTACCCCGTTGATCCTCCCTTAATTTTAAGGTCCTTGAATTTACATTTTTTTCCTGGAAACCCTTTTATATACTATGTCCTCTTCCCTTTGAGTTCCTGTTGCCACCAAGTCATTTTTAACAATGAATGTGTGTTAGTCAAATTTGTTTTAAGATTATGAATTAATACTGCAGCATGAATCATTAATCAGAAAATCTAGCAATCACAGCAAGATCTACTGAAGTGTAGGTCAGGCTGATTCTCAACTGACTTCACATAAACATTCGTGAGTACCATATATATTATTTTATCTTCTTATGCAGTATCTACTGTGATCTCAGACTCACTTGGATACAATCGCTAGGAATAAGTTTTCAGTTCAGAAAACTCTGAAAGGTTGAGTTGCAGACTAAAGCTCTGTCCTCCAAAAAGATGCAGCCAAAAAAAAAAGAATTACTTCCCAATGTAAACCTGAGACCTCAAAAAAAACCACGACGTCCTTTGCAGCTCTGATCTGTACACTCTGAGGAACACCAGAAGAGATGGTCGCAGCTACCTATAACTGTTCAGCAGGAGCTCATCTCACTTGTTACATCATCCTCTAAATCCCTGATTTCCCTGTGGGAAACTGACCTGAAAAGGCAAGAAATTATTCCTGCTGGTTTCTGTTCCCACATCACCAGTTTTTGACTTAGGAAAACTACTTTTTGTTCCTTCCTCTCTGTTAACTCGCACGGCTTTCTGAGAAATGATCTCCTAGTGTGTGTTACCTCCTTATGGTTAGAGTATTTTTCTAAGGTGCAACACTGAGTAATGGATCTCAATGACACTTCCTGGTTCTTCAAAGCACTGACCTGTGGCATATAAAAAAGCACCTGATACCTCCTGATATCACTATGTTGAATTAACAGTTTTCCTTCACTCTCATTTTCATGAAGGAGTTCAAACATTAGCATCAGTTCTTCTCTGAAGTACTAGTCAACTTCATTGGCAATTCGTTTAATTACATTCTTGGGATTGTGCCCTTAAGGAGATATTGGCACTTCAGTCTCTTTCCTTCTCTCTGTATCTCTCTCTCTCCCTTCTCTCTCCATCTCTCTCTTTCTGTCTGTAGCAAGCATAACATAAGCATCTTTGTTTCACCACATATTCTACAGCATGATGTGCCCCACAAACCCAACAGCAACTAGACCCTGTGAACATGGATTGAAACTTCTGAAACAGTGAGCAATATAAGTGTCTCCTCCATCAAAGATGATCTTCTCAGGTGTTTTGTCCCAAGAATGAAAGATAACTAACAAATGCCTATTCATAACTAGAGGTTCTCTTTATTTCTGGTTTTGATACAGAGGAAGGACCATGAGAACAAAAATTCAGAAAGCCAGGAGACAGTGTAGCAGGAAAAGACATATATTCTTCTCTGTAGCTTCCAGAAGATATTCAGTCATTTGTGCACCTTTTTTTAAAACTGCATATCTTGGGGCTGGGGATTTAGCTCAGTGGTATAAGAGCCTCCCTAGCAGGTGTAAGGTTGTGAGTTCCATCCCTGGTACCAAAAAGCAAAACAAATCAAAAACAAATTCTGTATATCTAACTTGTAAAACCTGATTTTCATAAACATATACATTACAAAATGATTACTGCAGTAAAGGCCATTAGCATACCCATCCATTCACAAAATCACCTCCTAAAAACTAAGAACTACTCTTACAAAATTTACACCATTCAATACCATATTAGTATTTACACACTTTATGGTATGCATTTTGTCTCTACACTATTATCTTAGATAACTACAATTTAATAAGCTTTTATCTGTCTTCCTATTTCCCTGGCTACAGGTCTAGTAAACACTATTCTATTTATTCAAATTTTTTTCTAGATTCAGCATACAAAACTTTCATGGAATACTTTTTTTTTCTAAGCGTTTAGCATATGACATTTAGCACAATTGTGGGATTTTCTATGGCATAAATGCAAATGTAAGTCCAATTTTCAGGCCTTTGAGAGACTAATTGGAAAAGCAATTCATTATAGAAACAAAGGTCATAAAACATACTTTAAATTAAACATCTAAATTTCAATGATCTAGTACTTTTATGTTCATTCAAATATTCCTTCTTCTTATTTCTATCCACTCAAACCCTCCCTCAATTATTTCCAGTATAAACAGAGAACTATAACTGATTCAGTATATGGGAACATCTTTATTTGAAAGAAAAAGTCAAAAAATTACAAAAATACATCTCTACATCCATCTGAAATTGGTTTTATTAATCAAAAGCACTTTTAGAAATAACAAAACTAAAGATCAGAACAATTCATTTTTAAATGCAAGATACAAATCTCAATGTACATGTTTACAAGTTCTGAAAACAAGTTAAATCTTGTGGTATGTAATATTAAAATTGTACAGCTCCTTTAATTTAGAATATAATTTACATGTTTATTGTTTATGGTAGCCAATCATACTCCTATTAATCACTTTTAAAGAAAATTTTTTATTGTCACTGCTCAAATTAGTGTACAGGACATAGATATCTTATTCCCCGCACATGGGAAGTATCATGTTTTTCATAGTTGGAGATCAAACCCAGGGCCTGTCACACTCTAAGCAATGACTATACCACTAAGCTACAGCTACAAACTGTATTTTCAGTCTTGTAAACACACTCTACATTTAAAAAAAAATTCATTGTGGCAAAAAATACACTTAGCAAGGTATCTTTCTTTTAAACATTTTTAACTTGAGTCGTGTCTAATAATGTCTTTTTCCTTAAAGCATAACAGCCTTTCCCCTTCATAGATGTATGTCATGCTACTAAGAAGTCGGATGCTGTATCTTAATTTTGTCCCATTTTCTAATTTTTAGTCGGATCTCACAGTGTTTCTTTAGACAAAATCTCATTTCAATCCATGGTTTTTGTTGAGATGGTTGGTTAAATCTGTTTCACATCAACAGTGATATCCTTATCAAACAGCTAATCCATCACCTCACACTAGTAGTGGTATTATTTCTCTTTCAAATACAGTTCACCTTGTTTGGTATTGTGGAAAGGCTGGAAATTTTTCAAATATTTAACATGTGCTCTTTTTGTAAATAAAAATTCTTTTTTTTTTGTTTTGTGTGTGTGTGTGTGTGTGTGTGTGTGTGTCGCTGGGGATCAAACTCAAAACCTCATGCCTGCCAGAAAGGTGCTTAAACCACTGAGCCATACTCCCAGCCCTTAAAAATCATATTTATATACTTTTCTCGCTCTTTGAATTTCACTATGAACAATAAGGAGGAACCAAGACAATCCTTCAACAATTTGCTTAGAAAACTTCAAATTTTATTTCACTCAAGTTCTGCTTTCCATGAAAAACCACAGAATAAACACTTTTCAACCAAAATTTTTGCCACTTTATAGCCAGTATTTCCTTTCTTTCACTTTCCTCTAAAAATGTGGTCACACTGCACAGCAAACCATGTCCAGCTGTGCAAGTTCAGCACCTCATTTAGAATCTGGTAGGGACCCACCCAGCACACCCAAACAGCAAAGGACCTTCAGGCAGGTCCCTAAGGGCCTGGTTGGGCCTCGCCCAGTGACACCAAGTTACAGAGGAATAACCTGTACTCAGTGGCACGAGCCAAAACCCTGCACAGCGCACCACATCCAGCAGTGCAAGCATGGCACCTTGCTTGGAACCGGGTAGGGGACCTCCCAGGACCAAATCATCTGGAGTATACAGGAAAATGACAAAACACAAGAGCAAAATGCAATCCCAAACCTCCAGCCAATCTCAAACAAGTCTGAAGTACATGCACTTAGAAGGAAATGTAAGTCTTATACCTGAAATTTCTGAAATGGTAACAACTGAAATAAATAAAAAAATTCCATGAAGCTGAAAAGGAACTCAGATGAGAAATAATCTCCCAGGTAAAAGTGGAAATGGTAAATGTAATAAAAGAAATTCTGAGCACATCTAAAGAAGACATGGTTAAAAATATTGAAAAGCACTGCAAAAAGATAGAAACATTGAATGAACAATATAAGAAATACACAGAAACAGATTCAAAGAGATATCCAGGAAATCAAAAACTCCATTGAAGGCTGACAAAACCACCACAATGAATGTGAGGATAGACTTTCAGACCTCGAATATAACATTGCTGATCTGGCCCGCGGATCAGTCCGTGGGTCTTGCCTGGAGGAGAAACGGGATGAGGGGGACAGGGCAAGAGGAGAGAGAAACGGAGACAAGATGAAGGATGCCAATCAAGTCTCGTTTATTGAAAAGCGTCTAAGGCACTTATAGAAGAGGGGGCGGAAGCTGTCATCCTGGGGGGAGTGTCATTTCCGGGTTAGGCTGGAGAGGATCATGGGAAATGTAGGCTGACGCAC